>ML102640.1:0-33300 GCA_003697995.1 Taxidea taxus jeffersonii
AGCCCAGAAATAGACCCTCAACTCTATGGTCAACTAATCTTCGACAAAGCAGGAAAGAACATCCAATGGAAAAAAGATAGCCTCTTCAACAAATGGTGTTGGGAAAATTGGACAGCCACATGCAGAAAAATGAAATTGGACCATTTCCTTACACCACACACGAAAATAGACTCAAAATGGATGAAGGACCTCAACGTGAGAAAGGAATCCATCAAAATCCTTGAGGAGAACACAGGCAGCAACCTCTTCGACCTCAGCCGCAGCAACTTCTTCCTAGGAACAACGCCAAAGGCAAGGGAAGCAAGGGAAAAAATGAACTATTGGGACTTCATCAAGATCAAAAGCTTTTGCACAGCAAAGGAAACAGTCAACAAAACCAAAAGACAACTGACAGAGTGGGAAAAGATATTTGCAAACGACATATCAGATAAAGGGCTAGTATCTAAAATCTACAAAGAGCTTAGCAAACTCAACACCCAAAGAACAAATAATCCAATCAAGAAATGGGCAGAGGACATGAACAGACATTTCTGCAAAGAAGACATCCAGATGGCCAACAGACACATGAAAAAGTGCTCCACACCACTGGGCATCAGGGAAATACAAATCAAAACCACAATGAGATACCACCTCACACCAGTCAGAATGGCTAAAATGAACAAGTCAGGAAATGACAGATGCTGGCGAGGATGTGGAGAAAGGGGAACCCTCCTACACTGTTGGTGGGAATGCAAGCTGGTGCAACCACTCTGGAAAACAGCATGGAGGTTCCTCAAAAAATTGAAAATAGAGCTACCTTATGACCCAGCAATTGCACTACTGGGTATCTATCCTAAAGATACAAACGTAGTGATCCAAAGGGGCACGTGTACCCGAATGTTTATAGCAGCAATGTCCACAATAGCCAAGTTATGGAAAGAACCTAGATGTCCATCAACAGATGAATGGATAAAGAAGAAGTGGTATATATATACGATGGAATACTATGCAGCCATCAAAAGAAATGAAATCTTACCATTTGCGACGACATGGATGGAACTAGAGCGTATTATGCTTAGCGAAATAAGTCAACTGGAGAAAGACAACTACCACATGATCTCCCTGATATGAGGAAGTGGAGATGCAACGGGGGTGGGAGTTAAGGTGGTAGGAAAAGTAAAAATGAAAGAAGATGGGATCTGGAGGGAGAAAAACCAAAAGAGACTCTTAATGTCATAAAACAAACTGAGGGGGGTGGGGGGAAGAGGGGTTGGGTGAGGGTGGTGGGGTTACATCATATGTTTAAATAAAGCTTAAATAAAGTAAAAAAAAAAAAAGATTATCCACTGGGAGAGACAAGATGTCGGGGAAGTAGGAGGAGGCGCCGTTTCAACCTGTACCCTAAAGTGAGCTGATTACCTACCAAAGAACTCTGATCACCCATGAAATCAGCCTAAGCTTAGAATATGCACTTCTCTACGGGGGCAGAAGACGCCAGTGGGCAGGTAAAGTGGAGTGGGAACATCAGACTAATATCGGAAGATAAACAAAAGAGGGAGGGAGTCACCAGAAGCGACCCATTGGAAAGGGATACCCCAATGCGAGAGTGCCCTGGGTTTGGGGATCAGCATTGATTTGGAGTCTGGTTGCGGGCACTCAAAGAGAGTAAAGGATCATGGGGGGAGATTGTGGGAATTGGGGCAGTTGGGGACAGGGCCTTGAGTCCCCGGACCGAGGGCAGCCAACCCTGGTGCTGAGCCAGAGAGAGTGCAGCCAAGAAACCAGGTGTTGGTCCCTGGGCCGCCAGGGAGCCTGAGAGCCTCTAGGTTGCAGCTCCCATGAGGGGCAGGGAGCCTCGCTATCCAGCAGAAATGCAGCTTTTTGCACTCTCTGCGCACTGAGCCACCAGAGTCTGAGTTGCACCCCTCATCCCTCCTGGAGAAAGGTGCGTGAAGGCGCCAGCCAGCAGAACCACAGCCTTTTGCACTCTCTGTGCACCTTGCTACCAGAGTCTGAGACGTGCCCCTCACCTTTCCCTGAGAGAGGTGCTTGCAGGTGACAGCCTGTGCTCTCTTGGACCAGAGGGTCTGAGCACTCCCAACCCAGGCCAGTGGGAAAATCTCAGTGCGCTATCACTGCTTGCAACCTCTCTGGTGGTCTAGAGCTGCCCAGACAGCTGTGGATATCATGATTTTGGGTACAAGCAGAGGTTCCTGTGTCCCCAGAGACTGTGACTGGGAATGTGCTCTACCAGCGGCCAAGGGGGAATTTATGTGCTCTGGATGCTCTAGAGGGGAACAGACTGAGGCTTCTCTCTGAGAGGGAGGTCTGGGGGCAGTTTGCTTCCCTCTAAACCTCCAAAACCATCAAAAGCTGCCAAGGCCAGAGAAAACAAGGGAACACACAAACAAAAAAAACCTCCAGAGAACAAAAGCCTGAAAAACCGGTTTCCTCAGAGCCCACCCCCTTGATGGGGGCAGGAGGACTTAACTCAGGAAACAGTGCCTGAAAACCTACAGGGCAGGCCCCTCCCCCAGAAAACCAACAACAACAGCAACAACAACAACAACAAAAAAGACAAGAGAACAACCACCACTACTTCATAGATACAACTTTTATTTTTAATTCATTCCCACTATTCTGGTTCATTTTCTTATAATTTTTTAACCTATTTACCATCAAAGTGAGATGTCCAGTACATCAAATTCCATAATAACCTTTTAACCTGAATTTGTTGATACATATACCTGTGTTTTTCTTTTGCTTTTCTATTTTAAAAATTTTTTTAAGATTATAGTTTAGTTTACTTTACTTTTTTATTTTTATTTTAAAATATTCATATAGAGTTAAACTTCAAGGTAATCCCCTTTCCCCAATCAGTGCTACCCCTATAGGTAAACCAGTTCTTAATCTCCCTTTACCTTAGGAAAGTTGAGTCCTTTAACAAAGATATCAAGATACATCGAGAAAGAATCAAAATAACCTTCCTCACCCACACTGAGAATTTATAGCCACTCTCCCATCTTTTTCTCCTGCCAGTGTTTCTGTGTATTTGTTTTTGTCCTGGTAATATATAAATCTTATACCTGGGGTTCTTTTTTTTTTTTTTTTTTTTAAGATTTTATTTATTTATTTGACAGAGAGAGATCACAAGTAGGCAGAGAGTCAGGCAGAGAGAGAGGCGGAAGCAGGCTCCCCGCTGAGCAGAGAGCCCAACGCGGGGCTCGATCCCAGGACCCTGGGATCATGACCCGAGCCGAAGGCAGAGGCCCCAACCCACTGAGCCACCCAGGCGCCCCTACCTGGGGTTCTTTTGACGAGGTTCTTTTTTTGTTTATATATATATATGTATATGTATCATCTTTGTCATCTACTTTTATCAGTCTTTTAGTTAGTCTGTTTTTGTTTGTATACTTCATAAATCTTACTTTGGGGCCCATTTGGGCTGGGCCTTCTCTTTTATTTTATCTTTCTTTTTTTCCCTGTCTCTCTCTCTCTTTTTCTTTCCTTCCTTTTTTTTCACTTTCTTTTTTCTTTTGTTTGGGAGGGGACTCTTGATTGCTCAGAAGTGTTCCAGGGTGCACCTTGCCTGCACCACGATTGATACATTCAGCTACATCCGTTCAGCCATCTCTCACCAAAATGACTAGGAGGAGGAATGCCCAACAGAAGAAAAATTCAGAGGCTGGGCATTCTGTAACAGAACTAATGGCTATGGACATAGACAATATGCCAGAAAGGGAATTCAGGCTAACAATTATCCAGGCAATAGCTAAGTTGGAGCTAAGATGACAAAATGGAATTGATTAGGACAGAAGTGAAAGCCACCAGGGATGATGTTCACAATGTTCTCAATGAGTTCCAATCTAATCTAAATTCTCTAAAAGCTAGGCTAATTGATATAGAAGATAGAATTAGTAATCTGGAGGACAAGCAGATATAGAGAAAGGATCAGGAGGAAGCCTGGAACAAATAGCTTAGAAGCCACAAAAACAGAATTAGGGAAATAAATGATGCCATGAAACATTCCAATGTCAGAATTATTGGAATCCCTGAGGGGAAGGAGAAAGAAAGAAAACTAGAAGATATAGTTGAACAAATTCTCCAAGAAAAATTTCCCAAAATGGCGAATGGAACTAGCGTTCATGTCCTAGAGGCAGAAAGGTCTCCCCACCCAAGATTATAGAATCTAGAAAGACCTCAAGATATCTAATAGTGAAAATGATCAATCATAATTGTAGACAGGACCTCTTGAAAGGAGCTAGGACAAAGAAGTTCCTTACATACAGAGGAAAGCCCATGAGAATAACGTCAGACCTGTCCACAGAAACCTGGCAAGCCAGAAAGGGCTGGCAAGATGTATTCAGGGCACTAAATGAGAAGAACATGCAGCCAAGAATACTTTGTCCAGCAAGACTGACATTCAAAATGGGTGGAGAGATAAAGAGTTTCTAAGACCAGCAAGGTTTAAAAGAGTATGCAACCAACAGGCCAACACTGCAGGAAATATTAAGAGGGGTTCTATAAAAGAGGAAAAATCCCAAGAATATCATTGAACAGAAATATATGGAGACAATCCTACAGAAAAAAAGACTTCAAAGGTAACACGATGTCAATAAAAATGTATCTCTCAATAATCACTCTCAATGTGAATGGCCTAAATGCACCCATAAAACAACACAGGGTTGCAGATTGGATAAAACAACAGGATCATCCATATGTTGTCTACAAGAGACCCACTTTGAACCTAAGGATATACCCAGACTGAAAGTGAAGGGATGGAGAAGCATTTTTCATGCCAATGGGCCTCAAAAGAAGGCCGGGGTAGCAATTCTCATATCAGATAAATTAGATTTTAAACTAAAGGCTGTACAGAGATACAGAAGGACACTACATAATTCCTAAAGGAACTATCCACCAAGAAGATTAACAATTGTAAATATTTATGCCCCAATATGGGAGCAACCAATTACATAGAAAAACTGTTAATCAAGATAGTCATATTAATATGAATACATTAATAGTAAGGGATCTTAATACACCACTCTCAGTAATAGACAGATCATTCAAGCAGAATATCAGTAAAGAAACAAGAGGATTGGATGAAACATCGAACAAGATGGACCTCATAGATATATACAGAACATTCCACCCCAAAACAACAGAATACTCATTCTTCTCAAGTGCACATGGAACCTTCTCCAGAATAGACCACATACTGGGTCACAATCAGGGCTCAAGCAATACCAAAAGATTGAGATTATTCCCTGCATATTCTCAGATCACAATGCTTTGAAACTGGAACTCAACCACAAGGAAAAGTTTGGAAGGAACTCAAACACCTGGAAGCTAAAGATCACCTTGCTAAAGAATGCTTGGATCAACCAGGAGATCAAAGAAGAACTTAAACATTTCATGGAAACCAATGAGAATGGAGACACTTTGGCCCAAAACCTATGGGATACAGCAAAGGCAGTGCTAAGGGGGAAATACATAGCCATCCAAGTCACCCTCAAAAAAATTTGAAAAATCCAGAACACACCAGCTGTCTCTACACCTTAAAGAACTGGAGAATCAACAACAAATTAAGCCAACTCCACACAGAAGAAGGGAAATAATCAAAATTAAAGCAGAGATCAATGAGATAGAAGCTAGAGATATGGTAGAACGCATCAATGAAACTAGAAGCTGTTTTTTTGAAAGAATCAATAAGATTGATAAACCATTGGCCACACCAATCCAAAAGAAAAGAGAGAAGGCCCAAATTAATAAAATTATAAATGAAAAGGGAGAGATCACAGCTATCACTAAGGAAATAGAAACAATCATCAGAAGTTATTATCAACAGTTATATGTCAATATGTTAAGCAACCTAGATGAAATGGATGCATTCCTGGAAAACTATAAATTTCCCAAATTGAACCAGGAAGAAATTGACAACCTGAATAGATTGATGTCTAGTAATGAGATTGAAGCAATGATCAAAAACCTTCCAAAAACCAAGAGCCCAGGACCTGAAGGATTCCCTGGGGAATTCTACCAAACTTTCAAAGAAGAAATAAAACCTATTCTCCTGAAGCTGTTTCAAAAAATTGAAGCAGAAGGAAAACTTCAAGACTCTTTTTATAAAGCCAGCATTACCCAGATCCCCAAAAACAGGCAATGATCCTACCAAAAAGAATTTCAGACCAATATTCCTGATGAATATGGGTGCTAAGATTCTCAACAAGATCCTAGCTAAAAGGATCCAACAGCACATTAAAAAGATTATCCACCATCACCAGGTGGGATTTATCCATGGATGCAGGGCTTGTTCAATATTCTTAAATGAATGTGATAGAACAAATCAATAAGAGAAGAGAGAAAAACCACATGGTCCTCTCAATTGTTGCAGAAAAAGCATTTGACAAAATCCAGCATTCATTCTTTTTTTTTTTAAGATTTTATTTATTTATTTGTCAGAGAGAGTGAGCACAGGCAGACAGAGAGGCAGGCAGAGGCAGAGGGAGAATCAGGCTCCCTGCTGAGCAAGGAGCCCGATGTGGGACTCGATCCCAGGACGCTGGGATCATGACCTAAGCCAAAGGCAGCCGCTTAACCAACTGAGCCACCCAGGCGTCCCATCCAGCATTCATTCTTGATTAAAATGCTTCAAAGTATAGGGATAGAGGGAACGTTCCTGAACTTCATAAGAGCTATCTATAAAAAACTCACAGCAAATATCATCCTCAGTGGGGTAAAGCTGACAGCCTTTCTTTGAGATCAGGAACACGACAAGGATGCCTACTCTCACCACTCTTGTTCGACATAGTATTAGAAGTCCTAGCAACAGCAATCAGACAACAAAAAGAAATAAAAGGTATTCAAACTGGCAATGCAGAAGTCAAACTCTCTCTCTTCGCAGATCACATGATACTTTATATGGAAAACCCAAAAGACTCCACCCCCAAACTACTAGAACTCATACAGCAATTCAGTAATGTGGCAGGATACAAAGTCAATGTACAGAAATCAGTTGCTTTTCTATACACTAATAATGAAAACACAGAAAGTGAAATTAGAGAATCAATTCCATTTACTATAGCACCAAGAACCAGGAGATACCTGGGAATAAACCTACCCAAAGAGGTAAAGGATCTGTACTCGAGGAACTACAGAACACTCATGAAAGAAATCTAAGAAGACACAAAAAGGTGGAAGACCATTCCATGCTCTTGGATCGGAAGAATAAACATTGTTAAAATGTCTATACTGCCTAGAGCAATCTATACTTTTAATGCCATTCCAATCAAAATTCCACCAGTATTTTTCAAAGAGCTGGAGCAAATAATCCTAAAATATGTATGGAATCAGAAGAGACCCCAAATTCCTAAGGAAATGCTGAAAAAGAAAAACAAAACTGGCGGGATCACATTACCTGATTTCAAGCTTTACTATAAAGCTGTGATCACCAAAACAGCATGGTACTGGCATAAAAACAGACACATAGACCAGTGGAATAGAGTAGAGAGCCCAGATATGGACCCTCAACTCTATGGTCAAATAATCTTCAACAAAGCAGGAAAAAATATACAGTGGAAAAAAGACAATCTCTTCAATAAATGGTGCTGGGGAAATTGGACAGCTATATGTAGAAGAATGAAACTCGACCATTCTCTTACACCTTACACAAAAGATAAACTCGAAATGGATAAAAGACCTCAACGTGAGACAGGAATCCATCAGAATTGTAGAGGAGAACATAGGCAGTAACCTCTTCGATATCAGCCATAGCAATTTTTTTCAAGATATATCTCCAAAGGCAAAGGAAACAAAAGCAAAAATAAACTTTTGGGAACTTCATCAAGATCAAAAGCTTCTGTACAGCAAAGGAAACAGTCAACAAAACAAAGAGGCAACCCAAGGAATGGGAGAAGATATTTGCAAATGACAGTACAGACAAAAGGCTGATATCCAGAATCTATAAATAACTTCTCAAACTCAACACACACAAAACAGATAATCATGTCAAAAAAAAAATGGGCAGAAGACATGAACAGACACTTCTCCAATGAAGACATACAAATGGCTATCAGACACATGAAGAAATTTTCATCATCACTAGCCATCAGGGAGATTCAAATCAAAAATACATTGAAATACCACCTTACACCACTTAGAATGGCCAACATTAACAAGACCGTAAACAACGTGTGATGGAGGGTATGTGGAGAAAGGGGAACACTCTTACACTGTTGGTGGGAATGCAGGTTGGTGAAGCCACTTTGAAAAACAGTGTGGAGATTCCTTAAGAATTTAAAACCAGAGCTTCCCTGTGACCCTGCAATTGCACTACTGGGTATTTACCCCAAAGATACAGATGTAGTGAAAAGAAGGGCCATCTCTACCCCAGTGTTCATAGCAGCAATGGCCGCAGTTGCCAAACTGTTGAAAGAACAAAGATGCCCTTCAGAGGATGAATGGATAAGGAAGATGTGGTTCATATACAGTATGGAGTATTATGCCTCCATCAGAAAGGATGAATACCCAACTTTTGTATCAACATGGACAGGACTGGAAGAGATTATGCTGAGTGAAATAAGTGAAGCAGAGAGAGCCAATTATCATATGGTTTCACTTATTTGTGGAGCATAAGAAGTAACAAGGAGGACATTGGGAGATGTAGAGAAGAGAGTTGGGGGAAATTGGAGGGGGAGACGAACCATGAGCAACTATGGATTCTGAAAAACAATCTGAGGGTTGAAGGGGCAGGGGGTGGGAGTTTGGGTGAGCTTGGTGGTGGGTATTATGGTGGGCATGTATTGCATGGAGCACTGGGCGTGGTGCACAAACAATGAATTTTGTTATACTGAAAAGAAATTAAATAAATTTAAAAAAATTTTTAAAAAGATTACCCACCATGACAAGGTGGGATTTATCCATGGAATGCAGGGGTCGTTCAACATTCACAAATCAATCAATGCGATTGAGTAACTTAATAAGATAAAAGAGAAAAATCACATGGTCCTTTCAATTGATGCAGAAAAAGTATTTGACAAGATACATCATCCGTTCCTGATGATAATGATTGAAAGAATAGGGATAGAAAGAATATTCCTCAACTTCATAAAATCTATCTATGAAAAATCCCAGGTGAGTATTATTCTCAATGGGGAAAAGGTGATAGCCTTCCCTTTGACATCAGGAACACGACAAGGAAACCCCCTCTCGCCACTTTTGTTCAACATAGTACTAGAAGACCTAACAACAGCAATCAGACAACAAAAAGAAATAAAATGCATTCAAATTGACAAAGAAGAAGTCAAACTCACTCTCTTCACAGATGACATGATACTTTATATGGAAATCACAAGACTCCACCTCCAAACTAGTAGAATTCATACAGAATTTAGTAATGTGGCAGCATACAAAATAAATGCACAGAAATCAATTGATTTCTTTCACACTAACAATGAGAGAATCGATTTCATTTATTCATGCACCAAGAACCATTAGATACCTGAGAATACCTAACCATAGAAGTAAAGGATCTGTCCTCGAGGAATTATAGAACACTCATGAAGGAAATTGAAGAAGACACAAAAAGGTGGCAAATTTGTTCCATGCTCATTGATCGGAAGAATTAACATTGTTAAAATGTATATACTGCCTAAAGCAGTCTATACCTTCAATGTCATCCTGATCAAGATTCCACCAGCAGTTTTCAGAGTGCTGTTACAAAAAAATCATAAAATTTGTTTGAAACCAGAAAAAAACCCGAATTGTTAAGGAAATGTGGAAAAAGAAAAACAAAACTGGTGGCATCACATTGCCTGATTTCAAGCTTTACTAGAAAGCTGTGATCACCAAGACAGCATACTACTGGCACAAAAAAGACACATAGACCAGTGCAACAGAATAGAGAGCCCAGATATGGGCCCACAACTCTATGGTCAAATAATCTTTGACAAAGCAGAAAAAAGTATCCAGTGGAAAAAAGACAGTCTCTTCAATAAATGATGCTGGGAAAATTGGACAGTTATGTGTAGAAGAATGAAACTTGACCATTCTATTACACCTTACACAAAGATAAACTCGAAATGGATAAAGAACCTCAACGTGAGGCAAGAATCTATCAACATCTGAGAGGACAATATAGGCAAGAAACTCTTCGACATAGGCCACAGCAACTTCTTTCAAGACATGTCTCAAAAGTCATGGAGTGAAAATGAGCTTTTGGACTTCAATATAAGATCAAAAACTTCTGCATAACAAAGAAAACAGCAAAACAAACAGGCAACCCACAGAATGGGAGAAGATATTCACAAATGACACTACAGACAAAGGGCTGATATCCAATATCTGTAAACAACTCTTCAAACTCAACACTTGAAAAACAGGTAATCATGAAAAAATGGGCAGAAGTCATGAACAGACCCTTCACCAAAGAAGACACACAAGTAGCTAACAGACACATGAAAAAATGTTCATCATCATTATCCCTCAGGGACTTTCAAATCAAAACCACATAGAGATGTCATCTTACATCTGTTAGAATGGACAAAATGAACAAGATAGTTAACAACAGGTGTTGGAGAATATGTGGAGAAAGGGAAACCCTCATAGTGTTGATGGAAAAGCAAGTTGGTGCAGCCATTTTGGAAATACTGTGTGGAGATTCCTTAAGAAATGAAAAATAGAGCTTTCCTATGACCCTGCAATTGTACTACTTGGAATTACCCCAAAGATACAGATGTAGTGAAAGAAATGGCCATCTGTACTCCAGTGTTCATAGCAGCAATGGCCAGTCACCAAACTGTGGAAAGAGCCAAGATGTCCTTCAACAGATCAATGGATAAAGAAGATGTGATCTATATATGTAGTGGAGTATTATGCCTCCATCAGAATGGATGAATACCCAACTTTTGTATCAACATAGAGGGGACTGGAGATTATGCTGAGTGAAATAAATCAAGCAGAGAAAGTCAACTGTCATATGGTTTCACTTGTGGAGCATGAGGAATAACATGGAGGACATCAGGAGAAGGAGAGGAGAACTGATTTGGGGGAAATTGGAGGGGGAGATGAGCCATGAAAGACTGTGGACTCTGAGAAACAAAGTGAGGGTTTTGAAGGGTAAGGGGGTAGGGTGATATGTATGCCTGGTGGTGGGTATTAAGGAGGGCACATGGAGCACTGCATGTGGGGAATAAACAATGAATCTTGAAAAACTGAAAAAATAAAATTAAAATTTAAAGGTAAATGACAAATGATATATTTAAAGTCATAATTTGAAATAGAAACCAGAGTGAGGTTATGTTTATAATGTTTACTGATAAGATGTAGAACCAAATAAATGTATATGATGTATATGTATATTTTGGTGAATTGTTGGGAAAATTAGTAACTCAAAACAATCTGGGGAACTTTTGTATAGGCTTTTATGGACTGTATGTTTAAAAAGAAAATTGACATACTTATTTCACCCTCCCCAAAGATACTAGCCAATCAGTTCAAACAGCACATTAAAAGGATGATTCTTGGGTGACTGTGTGGCTCTGTTGGTTGGGCAGCTGCCTTCAGCTCAGGTTGTGATCCCAAGGTTCTGGGATTAAGTCTTGTGTCAAGCTCCTTACTGGGTGATGAGACTTTTTCTCCCTCTGTCCCTCCCTTCTGCTTGTACTCTCTTTCTCTCTCTCACAAAAATGGGTGAATAAAACATTTTTTAAAAAGCATTACTCACCACGACTAGGTAAACTTTATTCAAGGGAAGAAAGGGGGGGTTCAACATTCACAAATTAATCAACATAATAGAGCACATTACTAAAAGAAAACACAAGAACCACATGATCTTGTAAATTAATGCAGAAAAATTTTTGATAAAATACAGCATCCTTTCTTTATTAAAAGTCTTCAATGTATAGGGATAGATGGAATGTACCTCAATATAAAATCCACCTAAGAAAAGCCCACAGTGAATATCATTCTCAGTGGGGAAACCTGAGAGCTTTTCCCTTAATGTCAGGAAGATGACAGGGATGCCAACTCTCACCACTATTTTTGAACATAGTACTAGAAGTTCTAGCCTCAGCAGTCAGACAACAAAAATAAATTAAGGGCATTCAAATTGTCAAAAAGGAAGTCAAACACTCTCTCTTTGCAGATGACATGATACCTTAGGTTGAAAACCCCAAAGACTCCTCACAAATATTGCTGGAACTCATACAGCAATGTAGCCATGTGGTAGGATGCAAAATTGGTGTACAGAAATCAGTTGCATTTCTATAAACTAACAATGTGACTGAGGAAAGAGAAATAAAGGAGTCAATCCTATCTACAATTGCACCAAAAATCACAAGATACTTGGGAATAAACCTAACCAAAGAGTTAAAGGATCTGTACCCTAGAAACTACAGAACACTCATGAAAGAAATTGCGGAAGACACAAAGAGATGGAAAAACATTCCTTGCTCATAGATTGGAAGAAAAATTTTGTTAAAAGGTCTATGCTGTACTGGCTGTTAAAAGAAACTAAGGAGTCATTCAACATTAAAACAAAAGAAAGGATGTAGTACTTGTTGGCTAATTGAATTTAAATTAATACAAAACTACTGAGGCAAGATGGCAGAGGAGTAGGGGACCCCATTTCAACTGGTCCCCTAAATTTAGCTGGATATCTTTCAAACATTTTGAACACCCACAAAATCAGCCTGAGATATAAGAATATATATCTGGATCTATACAAGCAGAAAAGTGACTGCTTTTAACAAGGTAGGACATGCAGTGTTGTGAATCTGTGGGGAGATATCAGAAGATAAACAGAAGGGGGAGGAAACTGCCATAAGCTGGTGCCTGGAAAGTGATATAACACAGGGGCACGAAGTCAGAACCCTTAGAAATCTGCTCTAGTAATAGACATCTCTCCCTGAAGGGGACTTTGGAAATGAAAAGACAGAATTCTAGGTAGGGCAATGTGGTCTCAGGTTACTAGTGACCACAGAGCAAAAGGAGATTCCTGAAATGGTAAAGGACCTGAGAATTGGAGCTAAGAAGCAAGTCATGGTCAGGGAGTTCAGAAAGGGACTCTTAGCTTAGATAGCCAGATTCCCTGATATGGGTGGGTCAATATTCACGCTTTCCTTGAACAGCCTGAAAAAATCTGGAACCTGGACCTGCAACTGGACAAAACCTCACAGAGCAGTAGTTACTGGGGAAGGGCTTTAGGGTGGAACTCAGACCTGATTCCAGAATTTCAGGTGTGAGTACAAGCCCGCAGCCACTTGTGGTCTTAGGAACACAAAGGTCAGAGATACTCCGGGGCTCCTGAAAATGTTTCTGAGAGAGTAGCTGGTGGTGTGCACTGCGAGAGGCTGTGGTTTCTAAGCAACACAAACAGAAGTGGAGACTGTTCAGGAGAATTTATTAAAGAGGGAAGACTGCAACTTTTCTGCTCTGATCCAGAGGTTTAGCCACAGGCAGTTTTTGTTCTGATGCCCTCAAGGAGCACAGAAAGTCCCCAGGGAATAAAAAAAAAGGCCAAGAAGACCATTTTCTACTGAGTCCATCCCCCCAGGCGGTGAAGCAACTCTGCACAAGCATGGTTACATGAGAAACAGTGCAGCAGGCCACTTCCCCAGAAGACAGGCCAGAAGAATGGGTGGATGACAATCCTTAGGATCCTATAAGAGTGTGAAATCCCAACACCAGGAAAACATTGAATATTGAGCTCCAGGCGTGGACTCAAAATATGTTTATTTTTCTTCCTTCTGTACCTCTTCTCATACTGTTTTCCTCTCTGCATTTTTCCTTATACCTTCTCCATTCAACTAGATGTCTACTATACCAACGCATTTCTCATAGTTGCATTTTGAACTTATATTTTTACTCACTATAGATATAGGCTTTATTTTAGCCCATGCTTCACTCTACTCAGTTTTACCTTTTTATATATACAAGTTTTACTTTCCTAGTAAATTTGGGAAAGTGTCCTCTAACACACAGACCAAAATATATCCAGAAACAACTGAAACACTATGCTTTCTCCACATGAGAGATTTTATACCCTTTCAACCCATGCCTTTTTAATTTTTAAATTTTTATTTATTTATTCTTTAAATTAAAAAATTGTTTTAATTTTTAAAATTTTATCTTTGTGTTTCATGTTGGCTTTGTCTTTTTGTTGGTGGTGTCTGACCACTTGGGAATTTTTTAGGATTCATCTAACTTGGGTCATGGTTGATATTCTGGAGTTTATCCATTCACTCCACAATCCCTCTAAAGAATGACTAGAAGGAGGACCTCCCAAAAAGAAAAGAATCAGAGACAATATCCTCTGGCACAGAACTAATGGATATGGATATAAGGAGGATGTCAGAGATACACTTTAGGACAGCAATCATGAAGTCAATAGCTAGGCTTGGGAAAAAAAAAACAGTGACAATATAGAACTTCTAAGGGCTGAAATGAGGTCTAAGCAAGCCAAACTTAAAAATGCTATGAATGAGATGCAGATGAAAATTGGATACTCTAACAGCCAGTGTAATGAGGCAGAATAATGATTTAGTGATCTAGAAGATAACCTGATAGAAAGGAAAGAAGCTGAAGAACATAGGGATAGGCAGCTAATTGCACATGCAAATAGGCTTGAAGTTCAAAGACACCAAGAAACCTCCCAAAGCCAGAATTTTTCCCTCTATTTCTAAAAAAAGAATGGAAGCTTCTTGCTGACCAACTCTCTGGTGTAGCCAGTGGAGGTTTCCCTTTACCCAAGCCCAGAGGAATTCTGTAGCCTGAGAAAGCCCGTTCGTTGGGAGATAAAGCTAGTAGTTCAATTCCGAAAATTATTGATTTGTTTGAGAGAGAGGGATGGGGACTGCACATGACATGGGGTAGGAGCAGAATGAGAGAATCTTCATGTAGACTCCCCACAGAGCACATGCCAGGACAAGGGGCTCCATCCCACAGCCCTTGAGATCATGGTCTCTGCTGCAACCAAGAGTCAGATACTTAACCCACTGAGCCAGCCAGGTTATGCTACCATTTTCCCTTTATCTGAAATGAGAGGATCACAATGGATCATTCCGAGTCCATATCTCAGAGTAATATCCTCGCTTTCAAGAGGAGACTCCCACAGAGTACTCAGGACTGTGGTTACGTTGTACCACAGGGACCCTCAAAATTGGGTTTTATAACACCTTGGAGGTATGGAAACTTCAGGTGTCTGAAGAAGCTCAGTAAAATATGTTTGTGTGTAGGCTGCATTAGACAGTTTGGGTGGGAGGTGGCCTCATTACTGGGAAAAGGGGGAAATGAAGTTAGTTCTCTCCTTCCCAGGTTGATTTTCTTTTGTTTCTGTTCCTGTGTGGATCCTCCTAATAGGCCCTCCCCAAAACTTCCATATTTTGAACTGTGTCTTGGTTCACATTCAGGGGTCATGGAGCTCTCATTCCCAGTATGCACCCTGCACAGGCAGTATAAAGTACATGCATGTAATACATATTCCCAGGTCACATAAGGCACAAGCCACATATATACCAGAAACTCAAAACACTTATCCCACTGAAAAGCACACCAAGCAAGTATACACAACACAAACACCATACATACACCACAATACACCATGCACACCACACATCTCCCACCAGCATACCTCACAGAGATCACATAAAAAGTCAACAAGCCACACACACACACCATGCACACACCACAGATACATCAAATTCAGCACACAGAGTCCACACTGCACATACACCAGGGAGGTAGAACACAAATAACCCATGCACAACACATGCCCCACAAACACACTACATGTATATCATATATACACACCACACACCACCACCAACCATATACAGTATGGAAACAACAAATATACACCATACCAAACACCTCTCATTACACACCAACCCCACGTACAACACACAAGACACACACCACTCACATAACACTCATGAACCACACACGCACAAACAAAACATATCTAGCACAGATACACTCACCTATTCAACCGACCTATATATACCACACATAAAATTTAGTAGCCAGAACACTGTCAGACTCATCTCACACTCAAACAAAACTGACTACACACAGAGAGTCTCACACACACACATACCCCCACCACCACCACCACACAATACTCATATAATGAACAGAGATGCACACACACACACACACACACACACACACACCTGCTTAATTCTTGGTTGGCTGCTGTCAGCCTGCTGATACGTACCTAGCTTGTCTCCCTCCTCAGTCTGATTGGCATGCCTTCATTATGAAGAAAAGATAGCTCACCCCTGCACAGAACACTTCACAGCATGGCCTGTTCAGAATGACCCCTTGTCTGGTATACTGCCCTGAGTCCACATTCAAAACCCTTGAGAGTCACCCCCCAAATCTCCCCTGCTCTCCTTGAGCCACTCCTACCTGTATTCACTGATGGTGGAGACAGGAAAAAGAGCCAAGGGCAGAAGCTTTCTCTCTCTTTCTGCAGGAAGAATTTAGGCCACTTGCTGACAGGGCTCCCAGGTGTAGCCAGTGGAAGTTCCCTTTGCCAAGCCCATAGCTATTTCCTACTCTTGATATGGCGAGCTCACTAGGAAAGTGTGCTTGCTAGCCCCTTCCTTTTCGACAATACTACATTCTTTTTTTTCACATTCTTATCTCTAAGGAAGAACTCTGGCCCTCTGTTTCCATGTCCATCCATTCCTTCTCCTTCCATACTAGCTTCAGCTTTGCAGCCATTCAGGCCCTGTATCTCAGAGCCATAGGCTCTCCTTTAAGCTGGGAGCCTGGCCAAGCCCCTGGGCCGTGTTTTAGGTTGGGCCCCAGGACCCATTGGAATTTGGTCTCAGAAATACATGGACATTGGGAGGAATAGGGGATTGTAATATGGAAGCCGAGGCTGGGCCAGAGGTTTTCAGAGACACCTGGTCACATTTCTGTAGCTAGGGAAACAAAGATCAGCCTCTGGCCAGATACTATTGGAAGGGACAACATTAGCCCTCCTGGTAGCCATTCTCCTAAGCTTGCTGAGTTTCCAAGTAGACTTTGGTTCACTTTTGTCGGATATGGAGCTGTCACCCACACAGCCACCACTCAATGGTTGGTGGCAAGCTTCCATTCTGGTCCTGTGCTCAATGAGAGCAGTCATTGCCTGATATCGCCAAGGACACTTGTGCTCCCTCTTGTGACCTCATGGTCCTTCACTTGAAGGAGTAACTACTGGAATGGGTGGTCAGCTGGCTCTTTTCTTTGACTCACTTTGATGCCTCCATTCTGAAGATGATGGCGAGGGCAGGCAGAGTATTCTGCAGGTTCTGTGAGGGCTCTTTCAGAGCATATTTAGTGAATTTTCAATGAAGCCTCAGTAGCAAACACAGGAGCGTCAACAGAGAAGAATCACCTACAACCCCTGAATGACTTCTGTCTCTAGACACTGGCTTGAAGTGCAGGAGAAAGATCCAAGGCCAGACTTTGTTCCTCTATTTATAAAAAAAAGAATGGACACCTCGTGCTGAGCAACTCTCTGGTGTAGCCAGAGGGGGTTTCCCTTTGCCCAAGCCCAGAGATGTCTCTTCTTCCTGAGAAGGCCTACTCGTTGGGAGATTGGGCTACTACTTCCATTCTGAACATTATTGATTGGTTGAGGGAGAGGGACGGAGATTGCTCATGACTTGGGTGAGGGGCAGCATGAGAGAATCCTCATGTAGACTCCCTGCAGAGCACACACCAGGACAAGGGCCTCCATCTCACAGCTCATGAGATCATGATGTCTGCTGCAGCCAAGAGTCAGATACTTCACCCACTGAGCCAACCAAGTACTCCTATGCTTTTCTTCTATATCTGAAATGAGAGGATCCCAAGAGATCATTCCGAGTCCATGTCTGAGAGCAATATCCTCACTTTCAAGAGGAGACTCCCACAGAATTCTCAGGACTGTGGTTATTTTGCATCATAGCCCCCTTATAATTGGGTTTCAGAACATCTGGGACATCCAAAAGCTTCAGGTGTCTGAAGAGGCTCAGCAGAAAATGTTTGGGTATAGGCCACATGAGATGGTTTGCATGAGAGGGGGCCTCATTCCTGGAGCAAGGGGAAAACAAAGTTAGTTCTCTCTTTCCCAGGTTGATTTTTGTTCGTTTCCCTTCCTGTGCTGATCCTCTTCATAAGCACTCCCAGAACCTTCCATAGTTCGAACTTTGGCTTGACTCACATTCAGGGGTCAGGGAGCTCTCACTCACATGGCATCATCCCAGATGCTGACAAGTTCTCACGTTGCCTCTGTGTTCAGAGACCATAACTTGTATCTGATATTCCCCACCCCTCCAAACAATGGCCCTCCAACCCTGTGCTGTGGCTGTGTACACGACTGTGGTTAGTGCACCCATGATTAGCTATATGTTCACTGCACACATACCCCCTCACACTGCATATAACATATACCAAAGCACACCCCACAGACTCCACGAAAACAGCCGACACTGACACACTTCCATCACATGACAACAGCACAAGCTACACATACACTTCAGGCACAACACATAGCCAGCAGGCTCCCCACCTCTTATCATACCACAACACACATACCCCATACACCTATACACTATACATAGAGCACACCCATATGAGACATACACCACACACACCATTCTCTTCTGAAGACCCTGCAATCACACAACACACAGAAAACACACAGAATATGCATACAGCAAACACAGCATACATGCACTACACACACTTCAATGCATATGACCACCCAGACTCCACATGCAGTGCCCATATGCAGCATACATCAAAACTGTGCCACATTCAAACTCTCGCGTGCCACATGTAGCACACGCCTATCAGACATAGAAAACACTTGCCATGTTCACCACACACACACATACCCCATGCAACACACACAGTGCACATAAAGAAATACACACACCAGTCCAAAATTATAAACAGCAGACATACACCATTCACACACATTACATTGACCTCATATCCAACAGGTCACACCAAAAACAACCCATCTAATTAACATATATATCTCACCTGCAAGGAACATTGATGTTACATACAAACACAAAGACAGTATAAATAGCAAATATACTAGCGAAACTCACAGCACTACAGACACCATACTCCTACTTCATAGGCAACACATTCACCATGCCTAGACCACACAAATACATCACACACACACACCTCACGGACACACAACCTATATGTAAGATGCATCCACGACCAAACACACACACAAAGCCTATAGGCGTGCACTGCACAAATACGAAATACACAGCACACATGCCACATGCACACAGAGAGACATCACCCATGCACCACACAATTACAGAGATACTACATACACAGGGTCTCCAAAATGCCACACCAATGCCAAACATGCATATCATCAAGAAATTCCAGAAACAGAACACACAATACTTAATACTCACAACCCCTCATACCACACCAACATTAGTAAGTCACCCAGAGACAGGCACCACCCATATACCACACTCACACATGTACCATGAACACTCAGGAATACCACACAGCACTCAGAACACACACACAGACACACAGACATACACACACACACACACACACACACACCAAAAGAACAGCAGACGTAGTCAACACCTCCATCATAGGCACATCACACCTACAACACACGCCACCATCACAGCGCCAACACACACCATGTGCCTTACAAACAATGCCCCCCAAAATATCACATGCATCCCACACTGAAACCACTTGTATAACACTCACCCAGCAGATTCATCCCACTCATCATAAATGCATTTTACACATCTGCATCACAAACAACATTGTTATGACACAGACAATAGATAGACAATACACACCTACCCACATTGAGACCACACAGACCATGATATACCCACAAACACTGCATCTATTCCATGCATAACACATATCTCAAACACACAGCACCCATACAAACACAAAAGCACCACCACCACAAACACACTACACACAGCTATAGACAATCACATCACCTGTTACCCTAAACACACTCCAAAGAAACAAAGAAATCGCTACCCATACAGCACCCACACTACCCACTGTACACTGCCTACATGCTCCAACTCTACCACTCACCCATGCCTCACGTCACCACACATGTACCACAGGAATTCAGCATATTAATGTCACACACACACATTAGACATATGCCAAATGCACACATGGAAACCAAACCAAAACCAACACACACATCAATACTTTACACAATATAATGCACTCTGCACAAGCAGCATAAATTACATGCAGATACTACATATGCACAGGTCACATAACAGCACATGCCACATAGATACCAGAAGCTCACAATACTTATCCCACCTAAAGCACGCCTAGCATACACAACACAAACCCCATACACACACCACAATGCACCACACACACCATGCATGTCCCCACAGAAGGCAGCACACACACACAGACACAAACATTCAAACCATGCACATGCTAAAGATTCAACAAACTCAGCACACAGTCCACTCAAAACATCACCACACATACACCAGGAACATAGAACACAAATAACCCATGCACAACACATACCATGCAAACACACTGCATGTATATCCTACATACACAGCACACACACCACCACCCATATACACTACAGAAACATCCAACATGCACCATACCAAACACATCTCCATCACACATCAATCCCACATACAACACACAAGACACACACCACACATATACCACTCATGAACTTCACACACACACACACAAACAACACACATCTAGCACACAGATACACTCACCTATTCAACACACCCATATCTACCACACATACACCTCAGAAGCCAGAACACCTGTCAGACTCATCTCACACTAAAAGAAAACTGACTACAAACAACAGTCACACAAACACAGCACCACCACCACCAAACATTACTCATAGAATGAGCAAAGATACACACACACACACAACTGCTTAGTTCTTGGTTGGCTGGTGTCAGCCTGCTGATACGTACCCAGCTTGTTTCCTTCCCCAGGCTGATTGGCATGCCTTCATTATGAAGAAAAGATAGTTCACCCCTGCACAGAACGCTTCACTGCTTGGCGAAGAGCCCTTGCCTGGTATAGTGCCCTGAGTTCCCATTCAAAACACTTGAAAGTCGTCCCCCAAAGCACCCCTGCTCTTCCTGAGCCACTTCTCCCTGTATCCACTGATGGGAAGCACGGGAAATGTATCCAAAGCCAGAAGCTTTCTCTCTTTCTGCAGGAAGAATTTAGGCCACGTGCTGATAGGGCTCACAGGTGTAGCCAATAGAAGTTCCCTTTGCTCAAGCCCACAGAGGTTTCTTATTCCTGATACAGCGAGCTTGCTAGAAAAGTGTGCTTGTTAGTCTCTTCATTTTCCACATTATCACATTCTCATCACTGCAGAAGAACTCTGGCCCTCTGCATCCACTTCTAACCATTGCTTTTCCTTCCACACTAGCTTCAGCCCTGTGGCCATTCAGGTCCTGTGTCTCTGAGCCATAGCCTCCCCTTTAACCTGGGAGTCTAGCCAAGCCCATGAGCCTGTGCATTAGGTTGGGCCACAGGATCCGTTGCAATTTGGTCTCAGAAATACAGGACATTGGGAGGGATAGGGGAATTTAATATGGCAGCCGAGGCTGGGCCAGAGATTTTGAGAGACAATTGGTCACATTTCTGTAGCAAAGGGAAAGAAAGATCAGCCTCTGGCCAGATATATTTCATTCCATTGGAATGAACATTGACCCTCCTGGTAACCATTCTCCTAAGCTTGCTGGACTTCCAAGTAGACCTTGGTTCACATTGGTAGGATACGGAGTTGTGACTCACACAGCCCCCACTCAGTGGTCGGTGGCAAGCTTCCATTCTGGTCCTGAACTCAGTAAGAGCAGTCAGTGCCTGATATCACCAAGGACCCTGGTGCTCCTTCTTGTGATTGCATGCTGCTTCACTCAAAGGAGTATGTACTGACGCTATTCTTTGACTCACTCTGATGTCTCTGTTCTGCAGACCAGGTGGAAAGGACAGGGAGAGTATTCTGCAGATTCTGGTGAGGCCTCTTTCTCAGGGCAGTGGACAATGTATGATGAATTACATTTCCCCACAGCTGTGTTTCCTTAGATACATTAACAGCCTGTTATTTAGGTTTCAACACAGACTGGCTTCACACTTATAATGACAACTTGAAAATATATACTCAATGTTCCCTTCCCTGAGACTTGTTTCACAGAGTTAAGAACATGGCCCATTCCTTTCCCTTCCATACACCTTTTTTTGAAACTTCTTCCACAATCACAAAACAAGATGTTAGTATACAGTGCCATTTGCCCTGGAATTGTTCCTCAGATTTTAAGCCAATGGCTCTTGTGCTCCACATTCTACCCTGAGAGAGTTCCATGAAGGCACTAGGCAGTGCTCTCTAGGACCGGGAGAGTTTCTGAACACACCCAGCCAGGGCCATTATGAAAATCTCAGTGTGCTCTCTCTGGTTGGGTCCTCTCTGGTGGTCTGATCCTGCCAAAGCAGCTGCAGCAGAGGCAGCCACTAGAAAGCATCTCGGGTACAAGCAGGTGGTTGGGTCCTCTCTGGTGGTCTGATCCTGCCAAAGCAGCTGCAGCAGAGGCAGCCACTAGAAAGCATCTCAGGTACAAGCAGGACCTCCTCTGACCCCTGAGACTGTGACTGACAACATGCTCTGCCAGCAGCAGAAGAGGAGTTTATGTTCTCTAGAGCATCCAGAGGGGAATAGAATGAGGTTTCTTTATGAGACAGAGGTCTGAGTGAAGATTTCTTTCCTCTAAAGTTCCAAAGAACTGCCAGGAGCCACCATGGGGAGGAAAAAAAAACAAAACCCTAGAGAACAAAAGCCTGAAAAACTGGTTTCCTCACAGCCCAGCCCCTTGATAGCAGGCCTAAGGATTCCACTCTAGCAAGGATGCCTGAAAAACCAAGCGGCAAGCCCCTCTCCAAGTGGCCAGCCAAAAAAACAGAAACAACAAAACAAACAAACAAAAAGAAAAAACACAAGAGGACAACCACCACTACATCATAGACACGACTTTTATTTTTAATTTGTTCCCACTAATCTCGTTTTTCCCAATTTTTAAAAAAAAATTTAACCTATTTACCATTACGATAAGATGTTCAGTACAACAAATTCCATAATAATTTTTTCCTTGAACGTTTTTATACATATACCTGTGTTTTTCTTTTGCTTTTCTGATTTTTTTAATATTCATATGGAGAAAAGCTTCAAGGTAAACCCCTTTCCCCAATCAGTGCTACCCTTATATATAAATGAGTCTTAATCCCCCTTTATCTTAGGAAAGTTGAGTCCATTAACAAAGATATCAAGATATAACCAGGAAGAATGAAAATAACCTTCATTGCCCACACTGAGATTTTTTCTTCTGTCATTGTTTCTGTGTATTTGTTTTTGTCTACTAGAATATACACTTATACCTGGCATTCATTTTGGTTGGGTTCTTTTTTTTTTTCTTCTCATTTGCTTTTGTCAGTCTTTTTGCTTATCTGTTTTTGTTTGTACACTTTATCAATCTTATATTTGAGTCCATTCAGACTGGGTCTTCTTTTTTATTTTTTCTTATTTTTCCTGTCTCTCTCTTTTCTTTCTTTTTGGTGGGGACTCCTGATTGCTCTGAACCATTCAAGAGGGCACCTTGCCTGCACCACGGATGATACATTCAGCTAAATATCCCCTCAACCATCTCTCACTAAAATGACTAGCAGTAGGAATGCCCACCAGAGGAAATATTCAGAGAATGTGCCCTCTCCATCAGAGCATGTAGAAGTGCTTTCAAATATATATGTGGATGCCAGAGGACTGTGCTGGGTGCCCATAGCTTCACCTCTTCCTTGAAGCTAGAAGTGTTTTCAAAAGTGTCTGTAAAGCTTCTCAGAGAAACAAGAAGGTGTTTAGAATGCTACTTTCAACAAACCACTTGTGTCCTAAATGTTCTGCCTACAGGACACAAGATATTAGTGGAGAGTGGTGTAGAAAGTTTTTAGAGTTTTGAAAGTTTAGAGTGGTGTAGAAAGTTTTTAGAAATGTGTGTTTGAGAAGACGAACAGAAGGGCCTCATCCTTGAAGTCCTAAAACTGTTAGTTCCAAAAATTTCAATGTTTCTGCACTTTCAAAATTGTTGGGAGTCCGTCCTTAGACAAAATTCCATCCTGACGTTTGAAGCATTTTCAACAGATGTAGTCCGTTTGGACGGCCACAGATCATGCACTCCCAATGTACATTTTAAAAACCTCAGAAGGGACGCCTGGGTGGCTCAGTTGGTTAAGCAGCTGCCTTCAGCTCAGGTCATGATCCCAGCGTCCTGGGATCGAGTCCAAAATCGGACTCCTTGCTCGGCGGGGAGCCTGCTTCTCCCTCTGCCTCTGCCTGCCTCTCTGTCTGCCTGTGTTCGCTCTCTCTCTCTAATAAATAAATAAAAAATCTTTTAAAAAAATCTTTAAAAACCTCAGAAAAGTGCCACGCACTTCATTCACAGTATCAAGACCATCCAGAGACTGTCTTTGTACTATCTTCTTTCCTGAGGGATAAGCAATTTCAATGTATGTGTGCACACCTGAAGAACATTCACTAAACGAACCCTTTCTATTGTCCCAGCACACTGGGGAGATAGTGTCATGCAATGAACGTCTACTCTCTTGGCGATAGGGGCATTTTCCGCCATGTGCAAAACGTGAGGAAACTGCTATAAACATAACCCTGATCAGCCAACTCTTAGAAGAATGCGACTTTCAACGAGTATGTTGATGCAAGAAAACAGCCTCCTCAAACGTTTGTGTGTGGAAGCGTTAGGGAACTGACTTAAGCTTAACTCTGAGAAACAAGACACTTTCAGCTATGATCTTGGTTCACGGAAGTGGAAGTGTTCAAAAAGTAATGTGCTACATCACACGTCCCGGAGGTTTCCAAACATACCTGTTTGGTGTGATCGCCTTGACTCTGAGGAAGATCACTGAGAGAAAAGTGCCATACACATAAACGCAATGCTGCCACTCTGAGTAGAATGTATTCTACTTTATCCATTCATCTGTTGATGGACATCTAGGTTCTTTCCATAACTTGGCTATTGTGGACATTGCTGCTATAAACATTCGGGTACACGTGCCCCTTTGGATCACTACGTTTGTATCTTTAGGGTAAATACTCAGTAGTGCAATATGAGGAAGTGGAGATGCAACGGGGGTGGGGGTTAAGGTGGTAGGAAAAGAAAAAATGAAACAAGATGGGATCGGGAGGGAGACAAACCAAAAGAGACTCTTAATGTCATAAAACAAACTGAGGGGGGTGGGGGGGAGAGGGGTTGGGAGAGGGTGGTGGGGTTACATTATATGTTTAAATTTTAAAAAGCTTAAATAAAAAAAAGAATGTATTCTACTGAAATATGTGATAGCCTTTACTCTGAGACAGAACACAGAACTTGAACCTCCTTCACTGAAAGATGGAAGCCACTCCCAAATGTAGATGCAGACTCAGAAGAAAGTGCCATAAGAAACACGGCTGCAGGGAAACAGAAACGAAAACTAAACTGCCTTCACAAAGGGGAATGGGAAAGCATAAGGAAAGTGTTATACTCTCAGAGAAACATGTTTGTTCAGAATGTAACTTGCAACCAAGACCACATGTCATGGTGACAGGGGACGTTTCAGATAAACACGTGGAAGTCATAAAGAAAGCACCCCATACCTAACTCTGAGAAACAAGGGAGAGTACAATTCATCTTCTGACTAATGTCTTGATTTAAGATGAGAGGGTATGTGAAAAGGCAGGTGAGCGAGCCTAACTTAAGACTGGCACATTTAGAGAGAACTCAGAAAGAACACAGCAGAGAACCTGCTTTCAACCAACGTTTGGTTTTCAGAAGACAGAAGTGTCTTCAACGTGTGTCCCCATGCCTGAGGAAAGAGCCATGTACTGATCTTAGAGAGAAAAACTGTGCATCAAATGCCACTTTCCACCAACATTTGATAAAGATAACAGGGTTTCCCAGTGTAACTCCAAGAAAGAAAACAGCATTTGTGTAACCGCCCTTCAGTTATCCATTTCTTTGAAGAATGAAGCATTTGGGAAATTGTTACTGAAAGTGTCAGAAAGATGCCCCTCTATTTGACTCTGAGAAACCAGGGTGCAGTGTCACTACTCTCAACGATCATCTCGTTTTCTGAGCATAGAAGTGTTTTCAAAGAGATGCATGGAAGCCAAAGGACTGTGTTGTGTGCTTATAGCTCAAAGACACTACACGGCTATGCAAATTACAGCCACCTCTTCTTCCTTGAAGCTGGAAACGTTTTCGAAGGGCCCTATAAAAGTTGAAGGAGAGCATCATTTTGCTTGTTCGGAGATACAAGAAGGTGTTTAGGCTGCACTTTCAAAAAACTCCCTGTGTTCTAAATTTTCCCGACTGCGTGGGACAGCAGGTGGAGACCTCCAGGAGCTTGCTGGAGAAAGAAGACACATTGCAGAGATAATGATTTCAACTCCCATTTCCTCCACTGATTCTAGAAGCATTTCCTCGAACCTGGGGTGGAAGGGAGTCTAAAGGACTGTGTGCTCCACTCTGAGAAGCCAGTATGGGTAAAGTGCAACTCATGTCTGGCCTCTAGCTTCTGGAAGACAGAACGCTTTTCCAAGCTTTGTGGAGACAGAATAGAAACAGAAGTAGGAAGAAATGGCATGGGACAGACAGTGCCCAGCTTCACCATTGTTATGAAAAAAGTGGTGGGTGGGAGCTGCATGATGCAGAGAGGACCCCACTAGGTTGTGTGTGTGCAAGTGTGGACACATAGGTCAAGTGGCCTAAGCCAAAGCCTGAGAGACAACCCTGTGGAGGAACCATCTCCATTTCACCCAGCAGTCCTACATGTTGCCGAATGGAGGGGGAAGGAATAAAGAGCAGGCCACAGACTCTCCTCTGTGAAGCAACTCTGTGGGAGACTGTGCCTCCCCAGGGATGACTTCTCTTTCCTCTGGAGAGAAGAGTTTTCCAACATGTGCTTGACAGCCAAAGGAAGGGGCCATGTCCCCAGAACTGAGAAACAATGACTACAAGAAGCTGCCCTTCCACCAGCCTCTTGCTTCATGAAGACAGAAGCATTTCCCAGCCTGTGTGAAGAAGCATTGGGGAAGGGGCCCAGCACTTTCCTGGCAGAAAGGAGCGTGTGCGGAGTGCAGCTTTGGCAGAGTTTCCTTTGTGAAGAAAGGAATGCTTTCAGCAGGCCATGGGGCAGCCTGAGGTAAGGGCCTACCTGAGGGGCTTCCCCCAGATATAGAAGGAGCACTGCCCAGGGACCAATTTTCATTCACATCTCCTCTCCTGAAGCTGGAAGCATTCTCAGGATGGAGGCCGAGCATGCTATGGTTTCAACTCTGAGAAACATGCCTGGATACCATGCAACTTAGGGCTGGCAACTGGCTTTTGGAAGATAGAAGTGTTAGTAGAGTTCCGTGTGGACACTAGAGGGAAATGGAAATGAAAAGAGGCAGGAAGAAATGGCACTGGACAGAAAATGCTCAGCTTCTAACACTTTCCCAGAAGACTGCAGCCGGTTTGGGGGGTGGGGAAAGCAAAGGCAAGCTCCAGGTAATGCAGAGCATACCCTAGTCAGCATGTGCTGGTCGGGGGAGGCCAAGGTATGTGCCATATTCCTACCCCCGAGCGACCACACAGTGGAGGACCTGTCCTTCGTGCCCATCTGTGCTACATGTTCTTTAGAGGGGCAAGGCATAAGATGAGTGGCCCAGACTGCAGTCTGTGAACCATCGCTGGGGAGACCATCCCTCCACAGGTGTGACTTGACTTCCTCTGGACAGAAGCATTTTCCAGCATGTGCTTGATAGCCAAAGGAAGGGGCCATGTCTCTGAAACTGAGAAACAGTGGCTGCCAGAAACTGCCCTTCCACCAGCCACTTGGTTTCTGAAGACAGAAGGATTTCCCAGCTTGTGTGAGGAAGTATGGGGAAGGGACCCTGTACTTACCTCATTGAAAGGAGTTTGCATGGAGTGCAGCTTTGGCATACAGCTTCCTTTGCGAAGAGAGTAATGTCGTCCAGTGTATGTGTGGATGCATAAAGGATAGTGCGATCTCATGGAATCTAGTGACTACAGGGTCAGTAAGACTGTCTTTCAAATAAGTACTTCTTCCTGAAGATAGAAGACTTAGAAAGGGCACGTGAGAACATAGGGAAAATGACGTCCACTTATCTGAGAAATGCATCTGTGATGATGCAACTATCAAGGAATATGTCGTTTCATGAGGAGAGGAGCGATTCCAGGTGTATTGGGGGAAATACAGGAGAGTGGGACCCAGGAATCTCTGAGAAACAACCCCATAGCTGAACCGCCCATTCAACGTTGAACTTCACTCCTGAAGAGGGAAGCATTTTCAAAATGCATGGGACAGTATTGGCAATGCTGAGAACCAGCTGCATGCAGCAGACAACACTCACTTGATTTTGTTGAAGCAACAAGGCTGTACTTGCAAGGCTATGGGTATGAAGGCCTGAGGAATTTGAACTAAATTGACAGGGAATATAAAAACCCAGCATCTTCTGCCTTGACGTCCTGTGCCTGGAATGGATGGGGCCCTCCACCTGCCACCAACCCTGTGGGGAAAGCACAAATGGTCCTGGACACCTGGTCAGTGCCAGAACAATCAAACATCCACCCAGAAGTCACACAAGCCATGTGTGTCCCTTGAATGGTCCCGTGGGAGCTGGGTGTTACTCAAAGACCTGAAACTCAACAGCACTCTTAGCATGCCCCCATGCCCAACACTACTAATGGCAGACCCTCAGCCTAAATCAGAAACTCAGCTCAAGGCTTTAGGTAGGAATCCAAAGGCTATGAATGTGAACCCTGCCCTTTTGGAAATGGAAACACCTATGCTGGCATGGAGACCTCCCTGACATTTGGGAAAGCACTAATGATTCTGGAGACTTTGCCAATGGTGGAGTCATCAGCTATGACCTGTGAGAGAGAACGTGTAACCTGGACCCCTGCATTGCCATGAGAATGTAAAAGGGTTTTGGTGACTCAACCAGCAAACAAGGCCACAACTGTATGACCAGCTCCAACACCCGAAAGCAGAAAGCTAGAGCCTCACCCTGATGCTGGCCCTCTGCTCAGCTCTCAGGGCATACCTCCACACAGTCTTTGAGTGGACTAACACAGAAAGCCATGAAGAAGTTGGAACCCTAGTCCTTTATAAGTACATGTGGATTCATAAGCAATATTCCATAGCTTAGTTCTGAGGAATACGCCTGTGTAGCATGGAACTTGCACCGAACATCTTGTTTCAGGGAGATAGAAAGGTTCTCAAGGCACATGTCTATATATAAGGAGTGTATGTATACCTATTTCACTCAAAGAAGAAGCACAGTAGAGGAAGCTTTTGTCAACTGATAGATTTCCAGTAGCTAAAAGCCTTTTCCATAGTATGTGGGAAAGCATAAGTTAGGTGCCGTCAACATGTACCTTAGAAAAAGCCCTGTCAAGAATCTGTCATTCTGCTATCATCTTTCCTGAAGCTGGTCCAAACGTATGTGCAGAAGCACAAGGAATGAGCCCTAGGCTTAAATCCTGAGGCACAATTCCAGGGCAAATGGTGCTGCATAGTAAGATCTTGGTTTGTGATGATGGAAGAAGTTTCAAAATAAGCATACAGGAGTGAAAGGAATGGGCCATGTCTTATTCTCTGATTAAGAAGTCTGGGAGTAGGTAACAGTCAACAGATAAGAGTTTCCAGGGGCGCCTGGGTGGCTCAGTGGGTTAAAGCCTCTGCTTTCGGCTCAGGTCATGATCCCAGGGTCCTGGGATCGAGCCCCGCATGGGGCTCTCTGCTCGGTGGGGAGCCTGCTTCCTACTCTCTCTCTGCCTGCCTCTCTGCCTACTTGTGATCTCTGTCTGTCAAATAAATAAATAAAATCTTTAAAAAAAAAAAAAAGAGTTTCCAAGCAGTCATTGTAAGTGTCAAGTAGGTCTGTGGCAAGAATAAGGAACAGTCCATTGATGTATATCTGGAAAAGCCACTGTGGGAAAATGGAGTTCATCATTCAGCTTCCACTATCCAGAAGAAAGAAGCCTTTGCAAAGGTGAGTATGAAAGCCAAAGCAATGTGCCATATGCTGATCTCGGAGACACTAACCTCTGTGGGGAGTCATGGTCAACCTAAAGAAGTCTCTGCAAATGTAGGTATGGATGCATAAAGGGAAGTGCCTTCTCTTCAGTCAAGGGACCACAGTGTGGGTAAACTCATTCAAAGAACAACAACTTCCTGAAGATAGAAGCATTTCAGCAAGGGTATGTGAGAACCTTTGGAAAATGACATCCACTTACCAGTGGGAAATGGGTCTGTGAAGAATGGAGAGGTCCCGGACATCTGGGAAAGGAATAATGATTCTGGAGACTTGGTCAAGGTCAGAGTCATCAGCTAAGAACCACAAGAGAGAACATGTTATCTGGATCCCTGCCTTGTCTCAAGAATGTGAAAGCATTTTGGTGACTCAACTAGTTAACAATGCCACAAAGGTATGAGCAGCCCAGACAGTCGAAAGCAGAAGCTAGTTCCTCACCCTGATGCTGGCCCTCTGTTCTGCTCTCAGGGCATATTTCCACTCAGCCTTCCAGTGGACACCTATGGTCAGCTGCAAAGAAGGTGGTTCCCTAATCCTTTAAAAGTATGTGTGGATTTTTAGGGAATATCCCATGTGTTTAGCTCTGAGGAATACATATATCTAACAAGGAACTTGCAAGGAACATCTCATTTCACGGAGATAAAAGCGCTTTCAGCGTATGTGTGGAAACATAAGGAGAGTACATCTATCTGCTTGAATCTAAGAAGAAACACAGCAGAGGAAACTTCTGTCAATTGTTAACTTTGCAGTATCTAGAAACTTTTTCCATTGTATGTAGGAAAGCCTAAGGTAGTTGCCATCAACATTCCCCTAGAAAAGGCCCTGTGGATGATCTCTCATAGGGCTAATATCTTCTTTCCTGAAGCTAGCTTTTCCAAATGTATGTGAAAGGCACAAGGAAAGAGCCATATGCTTAAAATCTGAGGGACCATTCCAGGGCGAATGGAGCTGCTCACTAACATCTTGTTTCATGACTGTGGAAGCAATTTCAAAATAGAGGTCTGGAAGGTCAAGCAAGGGGCCATGTCCTGAGCTCTGGGAAACAAGCCACAGGGAAGAGAACAACAATGAATGTGTGGAAGTGTAAGGAACAGATGGTTAACTTAAGTTAACTTAACGTCCACCCTGGGGAAATGTAGTTCGTCAAACAGCTACCACTATCCAGATGAAAAAAGCCTTTCCAAAACTGTGTGAAAGCAAAAGCAAAGTGCCATATGCTGATCTCTGAGAAACAAACCTGTGTGGCATGCCACAGTCAAGCTCTAGATGTGTCTCAAATTGTATGTGTGGAAGCATAAAGGGAAGTGCCATCTCCTGCAATCTAGTGTCCACAGTGTCAGGAAGACTGTCTTTCGAATAACCACTTCTTCCAGAAGATACAAGGATTTCAGAAAGGGTGTGTGAGAATGTATGGAAAAAGATGTTCTCTTGGTGTTCTCTTAGCTTATATCTGGTGTGTGGGTGAGATTAATGAGATGAATTTCTGTGGAACATGTGTGGTGATGTGAAGCATGGGTGACTGAGAGAGTTGTGGTAAGTAAGCAATGTATGCGGGGAATGTGGGGGCTGTATGTATGCTGATTCCGTTGTTGCCTGTGGATTGTGTGTGAGGGGAATATGTGACGCAATTGTCCATAAGGAAGTGTTGTGTGTTTGCGGTGCGGTGGTGTATTTGTTTTTCACAGCAGTGGTGTGTTTTGGGGATATGTGTTATGTGTGGAATCGATGTAGTGGGTGTGGATCATAGGGTGGTATGTTTGCTCTCAATGATGTGGTTAGGTAGGTTTGTTCTAAAGTTGTCTGTGTCATCTATATATAGTATGTGATGCACATGTGCAAAATGGGTATGAGTGCTATGAATTGATTGGGCCTGTTTTATACAAGTGGATTCAGTGTGGAGTGTGCATGGGTGTTTTTGATAGGCATAGTTTGTGTCTCATGTGGTGCGTGTTTGTGTTGTAGGGACAATGTGATGTGCCTGACAGGAAGGTGTTGCCCATGTCTCTTGTCCTTCTGGTGTCTGTGTGTGTGTGTGTGTCTGTATGTGTGTACTCTGAGTGCTATGTGGTGTTCATGGGGCTTCATGGTCCTTGTGCGAGTGTGGTATATGAGTGGTGACTTACTTGTGTTGGTGTTGCAGGTGTGGTGTGATCTTTTGGGTTTTGTGTATGCCATTTCTGTAATTTCTTGTTGGTATGCATGATAGACCACATTGTGATGTTTTGAGTGTCCTGTATGTGTAGTGCCTGTGTAGTGGTGTTGTGCATGGGTGATGTGTGCATGTGTGCATGTGGCATGTGTGCTGTGTATTTAGTATTTGTGGAGTGCAGGCCTGTAGGCTCTGTGTGTGTGTTTGGCCCTGTGTACAAGTGACATCTGTGTTGTGTATGTAAGAAGTAAGTTTGATGTATTTGTGAGGTCTAGGTGATGGAAATGATTCGTCCATGAGATACATGTGTGGTGTCTGTCGGGCATGTAAGTTTTGGTAGGATATGGGCTGTTTGTGCCTTCTATGTGTTTGAGTGTAATATTGATGCTCTGTGCAGGTGATCTATATGTGTATATTTAAGGGGGGTTTGGGGTGTGACTGTGTAGGTCAATGAAAAGTATATGCATGGTGTATGTCTACTATGTATGATTTTAGATGGTTGTGTGTGTAGAGTAGGTGTGAGGTGTGCATTGTGTGTTGCACACATTGTGTGTTTGTGTGTCATGAACTTGGGCAGTGTTTCCTATGTTTCTCTGGTAAGCGGGAGCTACATGTGTCTTGTGAGAGTGTTGGGAGTGGCAGGTGTGTGGTGTCTGCTGCGTCTGGGCACTGTGTGTGGTGACAGGGTGGTCAGATGCATTCATTTGTGGTGGTGCAGGTGTGCTGTGTTTGGTGTATGTGTATTCTGTGGGTTTTGTGTACAACGTGTGAGTGCAGTGTATATGTGTGTGTTCTTTGTGGGATTGGTGTGTGTATGGTGTATGCCTTGTATGAGTCTGCTCTGTTTACACTGTATGGGTGTAGGTTGTATGTGTGCTGTGTGTAATCTATTGGTGCAGGGTCGGCAGGCGATGGGTTGTGCATGATGTGTATGTGTCATTGGTGCTGTTGGCATGTGATAGAATGTGTCAATGTCTGTGGATTTCGTGGAGTCCATGGGGTGTGC
>ML102640.1:33310-47446 GCA_003697995.1 Taxidea taxus jeffersonii
GCAACTTAAGGAGTGGATGCACGAGGTTGGAGGACCATCGTTTTGGGGGGATATCAGACACGAATTATGGTGGGTAAACACAGAAAAAAAGCCAGAATTCGCCAAAATCTGAGATGATTCTGTGTGAGTGAGAGTTCCATGAACCATGGATGTAAGCCAAGACACAGTTCAAAATATGGAATTTTATAGGACAGCCTATTAAGGGGATCCACACAGGAAGGAGACCAACTCTCATCAAAACTGCTCCTTTGGCCTACACACAAACATTTCCTGCCAAGCCGCTTCAGACACCTGAAGTTTCTGGATGTCCCTGGTGTTCTGAAACCCAATTCAGAGGGGCCCTGAGATGCAACATAACCACAGTCCTGAGAAGCCTGTGGGAGTCTCCTCTTTCAAGCGAGCATATTGCTCTTTGACACAGACAAGGAATGATCCATAGGGCTCCTCTAGTTACAGGAATAGAGAAAAGGATAGGAGCACCTGGTGGGCTCTGTGGGTGTAGTATGTAGTATGTGACTCTTGGTTGCCACTGAGGTCATGATCTCATGGGTCATGGGAGCATCCTTGTCCTGGTGCATCCTCCACAGGGAGTCTACACCAAGATTTGTTCACTCTGCCCCTCCCTGAGGTCAAGTATTCTGTTTGTGCTGGAGGGATGGTTGGTTTTGGAGGTATCATGTGCCTGTGAGGGAGGTGCTGCTTATGTGTGCTTTCCATCTGGTGTGCGTTTGTGTGCTCTGAGTGCTGTCTCTGGTGTTCACGGGTTTTCACGGTGTTTGTGTGAGTATGCATAAGTGTGGTATACTGGTGGACCCTGTCTCTGGGTGAATTACCTGTGTGGTGTTGTAGGTGTGGTGGGACTCCTCTGGGTATGGCGTGTTCCATTTCTCAAATTTCTTGGTGATATGCATGTTTGGCCCTGTTGTGGATTTCTGGGAATCCTGGTTGTGTCGTGCCTGTGTAGTGGTGTGGTGCGTGGGCGATGTGTGCCTCTGTGCATGTGGCATGTGTGCTGGGTATCTTCCAGCTTGTCTTCTGGGGAAGGGGCCTGATGAACTGTTTCTCAGGTAACCCTGCTTGTACAGAGTTGCTCCAACCCCTGTTGGGGGAGGGGGATAGGCTCAGTGGAAAATGGTCTTCTGGGCCTTTTTCATTCCCTGAGGACTTTCTGTGCTTCTTCAGGGCATCAGAGCAAAAATGCCTGTGGCTAAACCTCTAGCCAAGAGAGAAAATTTGCAGTCTGCTCTCTTTAATAAATTCTCCAGGACAGTCTCCACTTCAGTTTGTGCTACTGAAAACCATGGCCTCTCGCAGTGCACACCAACAGCTACTCTTTCAGAAGCATTTTCAGGGGCCTGGTATTATCTCTGACCTTTGTGGTTCTAAAACCACAAGAGGCTTTGGGCTTGCACTCACACCTGAAGCTCTTTAAGATTTTATTTATTTATTTGACAGACAGAGATCACAAGCAGGCAGAGAGGCAGGCAGAGAAAGAGAGGAGGAAGCAGGCTCCCCACTGAGCAGAGAGCCCAATGCTGGACTCTATCCCAGGACCCTGGGATCATGACCTGAGCTGAAGGCAGAGGCTCTAACCCACTGAGCCACCCAGGTGCCCACCTGAAGCTCTTTAATCAGGTCTGAGTTCCACCCTAAAGCCCTTCCCCAGTAACTACTGCTCTGCGAGGTTTTGTCCAGTTGCAGGTCCAGGTTCCAGATTTTTTCAGGCTGTTCAAGGAAAGCGTGAATATTGACCCACCCATATCAGGGAATCTGGCTATCTGAGCTAAGAGTCCCTTTCTGAACTCCCTGACCATGACTTGCTTCTTAGCTCCAATTCTCAGGTCCTTTACCATTTCAGGAATCTCCTTTTGCTCTGTGGTCACTAGTAACCTGAGACCACATTGCCCTACCTAGAATTCTGTCTTTTCATTTCCAAAGTCCCCTTCAGGGAGAGATGTCTATTACTAGAGCAGATTTCTAAGGGTTCTGACTTTGTGCCCCTGTGTTATATCACTTTCCAGGCACCAGCTTATGGCAGTTTCCTCCCCCTTCTGTTTATCTTCTGATATCTCCCCACAGATTCACAACACTGCATGTCCTACCTTGTTAAAAGCAGTCACTTTTCTGCTTGTATAGATCCAGATATATATTCTTATATCTCAGGCTGATTTTGTGGGTGTTCAAAATGTTTGAAAGATATCCAGCTAAATTTAGGGGACCAGTTGAAATGGGGTCCCCTACTCCTCTGCCATCTTGCCTCAGTAGTTTTGTATTAATTTAAATTCAATTAGCCAACAAATACTACATCCTTTCTTTTGTTTTAATGTTGAATGACTCCTTAGTTTCTTTTAACAGCCAGTACAGCATAGACCTTTTAACAAAATTTTTCTTCCAATCTATGAGCAAGGAATGTTTTTCCATCTCTTTGTGTCTTCCGCAATTTCTTTCATGAGTGTTCTGTAGTTTCTAGGGTACAGATCCTTTAACTCTTTGGTTAGGTTTATTCCCAAGTATCTTGTGATTTTTGGTGCAATTGTAGATAGGATTGACTCCTTTATTTCTCTTTCCTCAGTCACATTGTTAGTTTATAGAAATGCAACTGATTTCTGTACACCAATTTTGCATCCTACCACATGGCTACATTGCTGTATGAGTTCCAGCAATATTTGTGAGGAGTCTTTGGGGTTTTCAACCTAAGGTATCATGTCATCTGCAAAGAGAGAGTGTTTGACTTCCTTTTTGACAATTTGAATGCCCTTAATTTATTTTTGTTGTCTGACTGCTGAGGCTAGAACTTCTAGTACTATGTTCAAAAATAGTGGTGAGAGTTGGCATCCCTGTCATCTTCCTGACATTAAGGGAAAAGCTCTCAGGTTTCCCCACTGAGAATGATATTCACTGTGGGCTTTTCTTAGGTGGATTTTATATTGAGGTACATTCCATCTATCCCTATACATTGAAGACTTTTAATAAAGAAAGGACGCTGTATTTTATCAAAAATTTTTCTGCATTAATTTACAAGATCATGTGGTTCTTGTGTTTTCTTTTATCAATGTGCTGTATTATGTTGATTAATTTGTGAATGTTGAACCCCCCACCTTTCTTTCCTTGAATAAAGCTTACCTAGTCCTGGCAAGCAATGCTTTTAAAAAAGTATTTCATTCACCCTTTTTTGTGAGAGAGAAAAAGAGTACAAGCAGAGGGGAGGAACAGAGGGAGAAACAGTCTCACCACCCAGCAAGAAGCCTGACACAAGACTCGATCCCAGGACCCTGGGATCACAACCTGAGCTAAAGGCAGTTGTCCAACCAACTGAGCCACATGGTCACCCAAGAATAATCCTTTTAATGAATGTTGAATCCTCTTAGCTAGTATTTTTTTATTGGGGGAGTGAAATAATTATGCCAAATTTTATTTTAATATACAGTCCATAAAGCCTGTACAAAAGTTCTCCAGATTGTTTTTAGTTACCAATTTCCCCAATAATTCTCCAAAATTAACTATCTTATTCATTTAGTTGGTTATGTATCTTGTCAGTAAGCATTATAAAAATTATGGGACACCTGGGTGGCTCAGTTGGTTAAGCAGCTGCCTTCGGCTCGGGTCATGATCCCAGCGTCCCAGGATTGAGTCCCACATTGGGCTCCTTGCTCGGCAGGGAGCCTGCTTCTCCCTCTGCCTCTGCCTGCCACTCTGTCTGCCTGTGCTCACTCTCTCTCTCTCTCTCTAACAAAAACAAAAACAAAATTATAACCTTACTGTTTCTATTTACATTTTTAATTTAATTTTATTTTTCTCAGTGTTCCAAGATTCATTGTTTATGCACCACACCCAGTGCTCCTTGTGCCCTCCTTAATATACACAACAAGGCTCACCTAAGCCCCCACCCTAGTCCCGTCCAAAACCCTCACTTTTTTTCTCAGAGGCCACAGTCTCTCATTGTTTGTATCCCTCTCCTATTTCCCCCAACTCGCTTCTCTCCTTCTCTCAATGTCCTCTGTATTATTTCTTATGCTCCACACATAAGTGAAACCATATGATTATTGGCTCTCTCTGCTTGACTTATTTCACTCAGCATAATCTCTTCCAGTCCTGTCCATGTTGATACAAAAGTTGGGTATTCATCCTTTCTGATGGAGACATAATAATCCATCCTATAAATGGACAATATCTTCTTTATCCATTAATCTGTTGAAGGGCATCTTGGCTCTTTCCACTGTTTGGCAACTGTGGCCATTGCTTCTATGAACATCAGGGTACAGATGACCCTACACTACATCTGTATCTTTGGGGTAAATACCCAATAGTGAAATTGCAGGGTCATGGGTAAGCTCTGTTTTTAATTTCTTAAGGAATCTCCACACTGTTTTCCAAAGTGGCTACACCAATTTGCTTTTCCACCAACAGTGTAAGAGGGTTCCCCTTTCTCCACATCCTCTCTAACACTTGTTTATGTCTTATTAATTATGGCCATTCTAACTGGCCATAACATTCATCTGTTTTGATTTGAATCTCCCCGTTGGCTAATGATGACATTTTCATGTGTCTCTTATCCATTTGTGTGTCCTCTTTGGAGAAATGTCTGTTCATGTCTTCTGCCCATTTTTTGACATGATTATCTGTTTGAGTATTGAGTTTGAGTTCTTCATAGATCTTGGATATCAGCCCTTTGTCTGTACTGTCATTTGAGAATATCTTCTCCCATTCCATGGGTTGCCTCTTTGTCTTGCTTACTGTTTTCTTTAGTGCAGAAGCTTTTGATCTTGATGAAGTCCCAAAAGTTCATTTTCACTCCTTGACTTTGAAGACATGTCTTGAAAGAAGTTGCTGTGGCTGAAATGGAAGAGGTTACTACCTTTATATTGTCCTCTAGGATTTTGATAGGTTTCTGCCTCATGTTGAGGTCTTTTATCCATTTCAAGTTTATCTTTGTATATGATATAAGAGAATAGTCAGATTTCATTCTCCTATACATAGCTAATTTTCCCATCACCATTTATTGAAGAGACTGTCTTTTATCCACTGGATGTTTTTTCCTTTTTTGTCAAAAATTATTTGACCATAGAGTTGCTGGTCATATCTGGGGCTCTCTACTCTGTTCCACTGGTCCATGTCTGTTTTCATGCCAGTACTATGCTGTCTTGATGATCACAGCTTTGTAGTAAAGCTTGAAATTGGGCAACATGATTTCCCCAGTTTTGTTTTTCTCTTTCAACATTTCCTTAGCAATCTGGGGTCTTTTCTGGTTCTAAACAAATTTTAGGATTTTTTGTTCTAGCACTCTGAAAAATGCCAGTGGAATCTTGATCAGGATGGCACTGAAGGTATAGATTGCTCTAGGCAGTATAGACATTTTAACAATGTTAATTCTTCCAATACATGAGTATGCAATGCTCTTGCCATCTTTTTGTGTCTTCTTCAATTTCTTTCATGAGTGTTCTATAATTCCCCAAGGACAGATCCTTTACTTCTTGGTTAGGTTTATTCTCGGGTATCCAATGGTTCTTGGTGCTCTAGTAAATGGAATCAATTCTCTCATTTCCCTTTCTATATTTTCATTGTCAGTATAAAAGAAAGCAACTGATTTCTGTGCATAGATTTGGTACACTGCAACATTACTGAATAGCTGTATGTTTCTAGTAGTTTGGGGGTGGAGTCTTTTGTGTTTTACATATAAAGTATCATGTCATCTGTGAAGAGGAAGATTTTGACTTCTTCTTTGTCAATTTGAATACTTTTTATTTCTTTTTGTTATTTGATTACTGTTGCTAGGACTTCTAATACTATGTTGAACAACAGTGGTGAGAGTGAACATCCTTGTCATGATCCTGATCTCAAAGGGAAGGCTGTCAGCTTTTCCCCATTGAGGATGATATTTGTTCTGGGTTTTTCATTGATAGATTTTATGAAGTTGAGAAATGTTCCCTTGATCCGTCTACTTTGAAGAGTTTTCATCAGGAACAGATGCTGTATTTTATCAAATGCTTTTCTGCATCAATTGAGAGGATGTTGTGGTTTTCCCCTCTTCTTTTATTGATTTGTTTTATCACATTGCTTTTTGAACATTGAACCATCCTTTCATCCCAGGGATAAATCCCACCTGGTCATGGTTGATAATCTTTTTTAATGTACTGTTGGATCCTACTAGCTAGGATCTTATTGAAAATCTTGGCATCCATATTAATCAGGGATATTGGTCTGAAATTCTCATTTTTGTTGGAGTCTTTGCCTGGTTTGATATCAGGGTAGTTCTGGCTTCACAGAAAGAGTCTGGAAGTTTTCCTTCTGTTTCTATTTTTTGAAATAGCTTCAGGAGAATAGGTATTATTTCTACTTCTAATGTTTGATAGAATTCCCCAGGGAATCTGTCAGGTCATGGGCTCTTGTTTTCTGGCAGGTTTTTGATCATTGCTTCAATATTGTTACTAGATATTGGTCTATTCAGGTTGTCACTTTCTTCCTGTTTCAGTCTTGGAAGTTTACAGGTCACAACAAATGCATCCATATCTTCTAGGTTGCTTGACTCATTGGCATTAAAATGCTGATGATAATTTCGGAAGACTATTTCTATTTCCTTGGTGTTAGTCATGATGTCTCCCCTTTTATTCAAAATTTTACTAATTTGTATAATCTCTTCTTTTGGATTAGTTTGGCTAGTGGTTTACTGGTCTTATTGCTTCTTTCAAAGAAACAGTTTCTAGTTTTGTTGATGTGTTCTACTGCATGTCTAGTTTCTAAATCATTGATCTCTGCTCTAATCTTGATTATTTCCCTTCTTGTGAATGGGGTTTGTCTAATTTGTTGTTGATTTTCCAGTTTTTTAAGGTGTAAAGAGAGCTGTTGTTTTTGAGATTTCTCAATTTTTTTTTTTGAGTAAGATTTGAATGACAATGTATTTTCCCTTTATGACCTCCTTTGATTTTCTGGGATAAGAAGATGGCAGAGAAGTAGGAGGCACTGTTTCAACTGGTCCCCTAAAGTGAGCTGATTATCCACCAAAAAACTCTGATCACCCATGAAATCAGTGTGAGATTAGAATTATACACTTCTGGATCTCTATTGGGGCATAAGATGCCAGTGGACATGTAAAGCTGAATGGGAACATCAGAATGATATCAGAAGATAACCAAAAGGGGGAGGGAGCCACCAGAAGCGACCCATTGGAAAGTAATACCCCAATACGAGAGTGCACTGTGATTGCGGACCAGCATTAACTTGGAGTCTGGTTGAAAGCACTCAAAAAGACCAAAAGATCTTAAGGGGAAATTGGTGGAATCGGTTAGGGACGGGGCTTAAGCCCGCGGACCCAGGACAGCCATGGCAGGCACTGAGCCAGAGAGTGCAGCAAAGAAGCCAGGTCTTGTTCCCTGAGCCCCCAGGGTGTGAGTGAGAACATCTGGGTGTCAGCGTGCAGGGTGCTTTCTAGAACCACAGCTTTTTGCACTGTACACAGTCGCTGAGCTACCAGGGTCTGAGTTGTGCTCCACACCCTCCCCTGAGAGAGGTCCATGCAGGCACTAGTCAGTGTTCTCTAGGACCGGGGGATTCTGAACACTCCCAGCCTGGGCCAGCATGAAAATCTCAGTGTGCCATCTCTGATTGGTACCTCTATGGTGGTCTGGACCTGCCCAGACAGCCATGGCAGAGGCAGCCACTAGAAGCCAGCTCTAGACTAGTATTTTTCATGGTTTTGGGTATAAACAGGAGTTCCTGCAACCCCTGAGATGCTGAATAGGAATGTGCTCTGCGAGTGGCAGAGCGGGGGATTTATGTGCTCTGGAGTAGCCAGAGGGGAACAGACTGAGGCTTCTCTCTGAGATGGAGGTCTGGGTGCAGTTTGCTTTCCTCTAAACCTCCAAAGAACCACCAAAAGCCACCAAGGGGAGAAAAACACTCCAGAGAACAAAAGCCTGAAAAACCAGTTTTCCTAAAGCCCAGCCCCTTAATGGGGGCAGGAGGATTCAACTCTAGCAAGATTGCCTGGAAAACCACGTGACAGGCTCCTGCCTAGAAAGCCAACCAAAAAAAAAAAAAAAAAAGAGAGAGGATAACCATCACTACTTCTTAGATACAACTTTTATTTTTAATTCGTTCCTATTATTCTCATTTTCAATTTTTTTTATAATTTTAACCTATTTACCATCACAATGAGATGTTCACTACAACAAATCCTTAATAACCTTTTAACTTAAAATATTTTGATAGATATACCTGTGTTTTTCTTTTGCTTTTCTATTTTTTTTTTTAATTTGTCAGAGAGCAGGAGCGAGCACAGGCAGACAGAGTGGCAGGCAGAGGCAGAGGGAGAAGCAAGCTCCCCGCCGAGCAAGGAGCCCGATGTGGGACTCAATCCCAGGACGCTGGGATCATGACCTGAGCCGAAGGCAGCCGCTTAACCAACTGAGCCACCCAGGCGTCCCTATTTTTTATTTTTTTATTTTATTATTATTTTTTAATATTCATATAGAGATAAGCTTCAAGGTAATCCCCTTCCCCCAATCAATGCTATCCCTATATATAAACCAGTTTTAATCCCCCTTTATCTCAGGAAAGTTGAGCCCTTTAAAAAGACATCAAGATACATCCAGGAAGAATTAAAATAACCTTCCTTGCCCACACAGATAATTTATAACCACCCTCCATCTTTTCCTTCTGTCAGAGTTTCTGTGTATTTGTTTTTGTTCTGGTCATATCTAAATCTTATACGTGGGGTTCATTTTGGCTGGTTTCTTTTTTTTTCTTGTCATTTACTTTTGTTGGTCTTTTTGTTTGTCTGTTTTTGTTTGTATGCTTTATAAATCTTATCTTTGGGGCCCATTGAAGCTGGGTCTTCTATTTTTTTTTCTTTTTCTTCTCTTTCTCCCCCTTTTTTTCTTTTTTCTTTCTTTTTGGTGGGGACTCCCAATTGCTCAGAAGTGTTCCAGAGTGCAACTTGCCTGCACCACGGTTGATACATTCAGCTACACATCCCCTCAGCTATCTCTCACCAAAATGACTACAAGGAGGAATGCCCAACAGAGGGATAATTCAGAGACTGTGCCCTCTCCATCAGATCTATTGGATATGGCATAAACAATATGTCAGAAAGGGAATTCAGGCTATTATCCAGGCAACGGCTTGGGTGGAGAAAGCCTTTAATGACAAAATGGAATTGATTAGGGAAGAAGTGAAAGCCACCAGGGAAGATGATAGCAATGTTCTCAATGAGTTCCAATCTAATTTAAATTCTCTAACAGCTAGGGTAACTGATGCCAAAGATAGAATTAGTAATCTGGCGGACAAACTGATAGAGAAAAAGGATCAGAAGGAAGCCTGGGACAAACAGCTTAGAAGCCATGAAAACAGAATTAGGGAAATAAATGACTCCATGAAATGTTCCAACGTCAGAATTATTGGAATCCCTGAGGGGGAGGAGAAAGAAAAAAGACTTCATCAGGATCAAAAGCTTCTGCACAGCAAAGGAAGCAGTCAACAAAACAAAGACGCAACCCACGGAATGGGAGAAGATGTTTGCAAATGAAAATACAGACAAAGGTCTGATATCCAGGATCTATAAAGAACTCCTCAAAGTCAATGCACAAAAAACAGATAATCATGTCAAAAAATGGGCAGAAGATATGAACAGACACTTCTCCAATGAAAACAAACAAATAGCTAAGAGACACATAAAAAAATGTTCGTCATCACTAGCCATCAGGGATATTCAAATCAAAACCACATTGAAATACCACCTTACACCAGTTAGAATGGCCAACATTAACAAGACAGTAAACAACGTGTGTTGGAGAGGATGTGGAGAAAGGGGAACCCTCTTACACTGTTGGTGGGAATGCAAGTTAGTGCAGCCACTTTGGAAAACAGTGTGGAGATTCCTTAAGAAATTAAAAATAGAGCTTCCCTATGACCCTGCGATTGCACTACTGGGTATTTACCCCAAAGATACAGATGTAGTGAAAAGAAGGGCCATCTGTACCCCAGTGTTCATAGCAGCAATGGCCACTGTCGCCAAACTGTGGAAGGAACCAAGATGCCCTTCAATGGATGAATGGATAAGGAAGATGTGGTCCATATATACTGTAGAGTATTATGCCTCCATCAGAAAGGATGAATACCCAACTTTGTATTAACATAGATGGCACTGGAAGAGATTATGCTGAGTGAAATAAGTCAAGCAGAGAGAGCCAATTATCATATGGTTTCACTTATTTGTGGAGCACAACAAATAACATGGAGGACATGGGGAGATGGAAAGGAGAAGGGAGTTGGGGGAATTTGGAGGAAGAGACGAACCATGAGAAACTGTGGGCTCTGAAAAACAATCTGAGAGTTTTGGAGGGGAAGGTGTTGGGGGGTTGGGTGAGCCTGGTGGTAGGTATTATGGAGGGCACGTATTGCATGGAGCACTGGGTGTGGTGTATAAACAATGAATTCTGGAACACTGAAAAGAAGTTTAAAAAAAAAAACAATGAATTCTGGAACACTGAAAAGAAATTTTTAAAAAACTAATGAAATTTAAAAATATTGGATAACTGAACATAATAATAAAAATAAATTAAAATAAGTAAATAATAAATAATTTTATGTGTTATGTATTATGTAATAAATTTATGTATTATTCATTTTCCTCTTATTTATTTATTGTTATTTTTTCATTTTTTTGTTATTATGTTCAGTTAACCACTGTATAGTACATTAGGGTTTTTTTAATTTTTTTATTCCTTTTTTTTTTTAATTATTTATTTTTTTAAATTTCTTTTCAGTGTTCCAGAATTCAGTTGGCTCCAGGATCACAGAGTCAGACCTATCCATTTATTTCTCTATTTCTAAACAAGGTTCACACATGGTCCAGCTTGGGAGGAAGACAGACATTGGGTAATTCTCAAGGAAGCTATTTCTTGAGGCCAAGCACTTGCCTCTTGGGCCCCAAGGAAGACAATCCAGACCTGGAGGAAAACATCAGGGTCCATGATCCAGTAGTTTAGGGTCTAACAAGTCCTGGGTAGGGGATGGATGCAATGTCTTCAAGGCAAGCATCCTCCTGCTGTGTTCACCAGAGATAGGACTGCTAGGAAGAGAAGGCTGGGAAAAGACCCTCCCGTATGCAGCTGGACAGGCAGCAATGCTAGGCTTTCATCTGAAGTCAGGGAGCTCTAGAGGGTGGGCCCCTGGGCATGTGATATTAGGGGCTGTAGTGGCTCGAAATACAGATGTTTCTATATTTTAAATATATTTCTATATATATATATTTAAATAAATATAGAAATAAATATATTTCTATATTTATATGTTTCTATGACCTCATGTTCATAGGCTGACTGAGGAGCCAGACATTCAGGTGTGCTGATAATAGGCTGGAAGTGGCAGCAGCTGTGATGGGCAGGCTGGCCTGAGGATGGGCACTCCTAGGACTGGAGTGGAAGGAGAGCTCTATCAGTTGAGAACAGGAGAATCTGGTGGGAACTCCCATTTCAGATGTGCTGGGAGCAGTAAGGAAGGCACAATTGGCATGTGCTTCAGTTGCTGAGGCCTTGGGTTGCAGAGGGCCTCCTCCCTCTCCCCATGAGAGTGGAATCTGGGAGGAGCTTCACCATAAATGGGGACAGGGACTGCAGCTGCTTCTGGAGCTGGCCAGTCAGGAGATGGGCTTCTCATGTAGACTCTCTGTCTGGTGAGATGGAGGGGGCAGGGGCAGTGGTTTGGGTACCCAGCAGGTCAGTCCTGCCTGATACTTGGGATTCAGCAGGGGTCAGTCAGTCAGCTTGTCAGAGATGGGGACAGTGACTATGAAGATATGACTGGAAGGGGCTCTGACACAAGCTGTGTGCCCTCTGAAATAAAGGACACACAGAGCTGCCCCTCAGTTGGAATCCAGGGTGGCCACTGGGCTCTGGTAGTCATGCATCTTCCTGCATCTCTCCTACTGTGTATTCCTGCTGGGGGCTAGAGGACAGCTGGAGGAGGAGTGGACCTTGCTGCAGGCAGGGAGAAAGAACTGGAAGGCTGTTCCAGTGCTGTCGCTGAAGATGGCCTCAGTGTCACCCAGAAATGCACCGGGTGTGACCTGGAGTGCTGCTTCCTCCTCCAGAGGCTATGTCTTCAGCAGTAATTCTAAACCCACCTCAGGGGTGGTGGCAGTCTGAGAGGGTCCATTTGTTTTGTCTTCATGGGTCCCCAGTCTTGTCTCCAGGTTAGAAGTATATGGAGATTGTTTCTGAGGCCTGCCACTGTCAAGTACCCCTAAACAGTTCTTCCAAGTGTGTTTCTGTCTGATGGTTCTATGGGTGTAATTTTAGGCTGGCTCTTCCTCTGGTAAACCACCGAAGCTGCAGCTGGACATGAAGGGCCTGTCTGCCTCACTACTGAAGAGGCCCTCTGAAGCACTTAGGCCTGGGATATGGCCAGAGTGTCCTCCTCTGCAGCTGTGAGAAACATGAAGTGAAGCTGTATGAGATCATATGGTATTTTGTTTGGGACAGAACTTACAAGAGATGTAGGATTTCTTGTTGGACATACTTCTGAGCTCTGGGAGCTGGAGGTATCTTGGTAGGACCCAAGCCTTTTAAGAATGAACAGAAGACTTCATGGATCCCCAGAAATTGAATGAAGATGGTATTTACTATGCCACAAGTGTGCCTTCCCTAATAGTCCTGCCTCTTTGTGGCTACAGGTCCTTCTGTTGCTTGGCAACCCCTTGCCCAGTCTCTGAGAGCCCTCAACATGACTTCTGTGGACTGGACTTGGACCCATCTAGGAGCTATGGGTGACACAGTGGCTCTTGGGTGCTTCTGTACTCCAGAGGATACAAGATTACACACTGTACATACTGAACCACTGGACATGTTTACATTGGGAGCAGATAACACTACTTTTCTCTGAAGGTCTCAACTGCCAATTAAGACAGAATCTATAGAAACTGAAAAGTCACATTGGAAAATGGGTCATGAAGTTAGCCCCTATCTCACACAGGGGGAGGCTCAGGGGGCTGCCTGTCATGAAAAGATAAGGCACATGTGGCTCATCCCTTCCCCAACTTACTTGGTGGGTCTACAGTGGAATCAACCAAAATGCTGGTCTGTCTGCTATTGCCTGCCACCATGAAGTAGGCAAGATTATGGTCATAATCCATGCAGCCCACTAGATTATGCCCTGAACGCATCTCCCAGGGAAGGGTACCTAATCTGTGCACGTACCTGAGCAGGAAGGGCTATGTCCTCCTGCAGCTGCTTAACTTGGAGGCGGGGCTCTGGGTGCCTGTAGGGCCATTATAGGCAGGAGTTGAGGAGGTGTGTGCATTGATTAATTTCTGAAGAGCACCCTAGGGCTCAGGGGGCCCAAGTATACATACAGCTTCCAAACAGATATGGAAGGCAGCTATGCTCACTATACCACCAACGCTCCAAAGAGATATGGATCCTACAATGTTCCCTCCTCAATTCCAGTGCCTGCCATGTGTCCAGAGGAATGCAAAGCACGGGGAGGTGAGGTGTCCTGCTGGCATGAGCACTGGAGGGCCCATGTCTTTCAATCATTTTCCAGATGCTCGAATTGGGAGTGGTCACACCCAACCCCAAATGTCTCATCACACCTAGATATTAACAGAGGAAAGTATCTGTTGACTTAAGCAAGTTGGGAGGCAGGGCTGTGTCCTGCAGAGTGAGGTGAACATCTCCAGGGGTGCTCTTCCAAAATAAATCAATGCACGGACCTCCTCCACTCCTGTCCCTGGTGGCCCTACAGGCACCCAGATCCCTGCCTCCAACTTAAGCAGCTGCTGGAGGACATAGCCCTTCCTTCTCAAGGGCATGCATGGATTGGGTCCTGGTTTCTTGGGAGTTGTGCTCAGGGCATAATCTCATGGGCTGCATGGAGTATGACCATACTCTTGTCCACTTCATGGTGGCAGGCAATAGCAGCCAGGCCAGCATTGTGGTTGATTCCACTGCAGACCCACCAAGTAAGTTGGGGAAGGAATGAGCTACCTGTGCCTTAACATTCAATGGCAGGAGTCTCACATTTAGAATTGATCTTCAATTCTAATTCTTCCTCCTGAAAAATATCAGCCTCTGCTCTTTCTCTAGGGTCCTGTAATAGAGAAGTTTTTGATATCTGAAAGGAAGGGAAGAATCAGGAGTGACT
>ML102640.1:47546-130576 GCA_003697995.1 Taxidea taxus jeffersonii
AGAGAAGTTTTTGATATCTGAAAGGAAGGGAAGAATCAGGAGTGACTAGAAACACCCTGGGTAGGAAAACTCCCATGTGGGATATGACCAGATCAGGGCCAACCTTCTCTGGGGCCCATTCAGCTCAGCCCTTCTGACTCCCAGCCTGGCTCAATGCTGGGTCATTCAGGACTGCTCCCCATGAATCGGTGGTGCAGGTCCAGTTACAGGGGCAAGGGCGGTGCTAAGGAAGGGGATTAGGGGGTATGCACAAACATTTCCTATACTCTGAAAATGCAAGGCCTCAAGTATGAGATCAGGTTTCTGAGGGTGAGCCTCATAAGAAGAGACAGTGGGTGAGAGCTATGAAGAGGAGCTATGCATTGCAAAAAGAGAAAGTGAAAACAGATGAAGAAAAGAAATATGTTACCAGTGTCATGTTGCTGTGTTAATCTGAATCCTCTGAATCTGCAAAGTAGTCTTTGAATGGATATGGCACTGATGATATGGGGAGGCTGTGGGAAAGGAAGGTGGATTAAGTGGAGGTGGAATGCAGATCCCGCTGCTCCAGGGATGAAGTAACGTGAATTCTGGGTGACTCGCCATCAGCTCTGAGTCCTTCCCAGGATCCAACCATTCATGTCGGCAGGGAGGGAGTGGGTGTCTGTTCTCTGACCTGCTTTTCCAGCCTCACATTCTCTCCATGACAAAGAATGGATGGATGCCTGTATCCTCCTGTTCCTCCTGCAGGAGATCACTGTTGCCATGAAAGTCTGTGCCTGTTATTATCTTCCTTCCTCCTGGCTCCTCTCCTGCCCTGTTGTCCTTCATCACCCTCTCCTAAGACTGGCATTTGACAGGGGAAAGGAACTGAAGCACTAAAGGAAAGACAATACATATCCTGACACACACTCACTAAATCCACTAGTTATTCCTGTTGGGGTGTTGCTGTTCTGGGTCTGGGATTGCTGAAGACCTTGAGAAAGAAAGTGTCTGTTTCTGAGCCTGACATGACCATACTCAGGAGACTTTTTTACCTGAAATGCACCCCCCCAAATTCCTAAAACCTTATACACATTGAGTGAAAATTAGAGGATGGTAACTTGTCCAATTTCCCTTAGTCTATCAGTGAGGCCCTGAGAAATGGTCAACCATGTGGCCACATAAACATACGGTTACTGCCAGGGTTTGCCCCAACCATTGGAAGGAAAGCACTGGGCTTGCCTGAGGAAAGGTCACAGGGCAAGGATGTGATGGGTTAGTTTTCTTCTTCTTTTTTGACATTTCCTTAGCATTTTGGGGTCTCTTCTCTTTCCAAAAAATTATAGGATTGTTTGCTCCAGCTTTTTGAAAAAATGTCAGTAGAATTTTGATCAGGATGGCATTGAAAGTATAGATTGATCTAGGCAGTATAGACATTTAACAATGTTTATTCTTATGATCCATGAGCATGGAATGGCCTTCCATATTTTTGTGTCTTCTTTAATTTCTTTCATGAGTGTTCTGTAGTTCCTCGAGTACAGATGCTATACATCTTTGGTTAGGTTTATTTCCAGGTACCTAATGGCTCTTGGTGCTATAGTAAATGGAATTGATTTTCTAATTTCCCCTTCAGTATTTTGAGTTTTAGTGTATAAGAAAGCAACTGATTTCTGTACATTGATTTTTAATCCTGCCACATTACTGAATTGCTGTATGAGTTCTAGTAGTTTGGGAGTGGATTTTTTTGGGTTTTCCATATAAAGTATCATGTCATCTATGAAGAGAGAGAGTTTGACTTCTTCTTTGCCAATTTGAGTACCTTTTATTTCTTTGTTGTCTGATTGCTGTTGCTAGAACTTCTAACACCATGTTGAATAAGAGTGGTGAGAGCGGGCATCCTTGTCATGCTCCTGATCTTAAAGGGAAGGCTGTCAGCTCTGTGCCATTCCAATTAAAATTCCACCAGCATTTTTCAAAGAGCTGGAGAAAACAATCTTAAAATTTGTATGGAATAAGAAGATACCCAAAAATGCTAAGGAAATGTTGAAAAAGAAAAACAAAACTGGGGGCATCACGTGGCCTGATTTCAAGCTTTACTACAAGGCTGTGATCACCAAGGCAGCATAAAAACAGACCCATAGACCAGTGGAACAGAATAGAGAGCCCAGATATGGACACTCAACTCCATGGTCAAATAATCTTTGACAAAGCAGGAAAAAATATCCAGTGGAAAAAAGACAATCTCTTCAATAAATGGTGCTGGGAAAATTGGACACCTATGTGTAGAAGAATGAAACTCGACCATTGTCTTACACCATACAAAAAGATAAATTCGAAATGGAAAAAAGACCTCAACATGAGGCAGGAATCCATCAGAATCCTAGATGAGAACATAGGCAGTAACCTCTTCGACCTCGGCCACAGCAACTTCTTTCAAGATATGTCTCCAAAGGCAAAGGAAACAAAATCAAAAATGAACTTTTGGGACTTCATCAAGATCAAAAGCTTCTGCACAGCAAAGGAAACAGTCAGTAAAACAAAGAGGCAACCCACGGAATGGGAGAAGATATTCACAAATACTACTATGGACAAAGGACTGATATCCAAGATCAATAAAGAACTCCTCAACTCAATGCACACAAAACAGATAATCATGTCAAAAAATGGGCAGAAGGCCATTCTCCAATGAAGACATACAAATGGCTAACAGACACATGAAAAAATTTTCATCATCACTAGCCATCAGGGAGATTCAAATCAAAACTACATTGAAATACCACCTTACACCACTTAGAATGGCCAACATTAACAAGACAGTGAACAACGTGTGTTGGAGAGGATGTGGAGAAAGGGGAACCCTCTTACACTGTTGGTGGGAATGCAAGCTGGTACAGCCACCTTGGAAAACAGTGTGGATATTCCTTAGGAAATTAAAAATAAAGCTTCCCTATGACCCTGCAATTGTAGTACTAGGTATTTACCCCAAAGATACAGATGTTGTGAAATGAAGGGCCATCTTTACCCCAATGTTCATAGCAGCAATGGCCACAGTCACCAAACTGTTGAAAGAACCAAGATGCCCTTCAGCAGACGAATGGATAAGGAAGATGTGGTCCATACATACTATGGAGTATTATGCCTCCATCAGAAAGGATGAATACCCAACTTTTGTATCAACATGGACTGGACTGGAAGAGATTATGATGAGTGAAATAAGTCAAGCAGAGAGAGTCAATTATCATATGGTTTCGCTTATTTGTGGAGCATAAGGAATAACACAAAGGACATTGTGAGATGGAGAGGAGAAGGGGTTGGGGGAAATTGGATGGGGAGATGAACTATGAGAGACTGTGGACTCTGAAAAACAATCTGAGAGTTTTGGTGGTGTGGGTAGTGGGAGGTTGGGTGAGTCTGGTGCTGGATATCATGGATATCATGTATTGCATGGAACACTGGGTGTGGTGCATAAACAATGGCTTCTGGAACACTGAAAAGAAATTTTTAAAATAAATAACAAAAAATAAATAAATAAAATAAAATCTAATTTATCTGATATGAGAATCACTGCCCCAGCCTTCTTTTGAGGCCCATTTGCAAGAAAGATGCTTCTCCATCCCTTTACTTTCAGTCTGGATGTATCCTTAGGTTCAGAATGGGTCTCTTATAGACAACATATGGGTGGGTCCTACTGTTGTATCCAATATGCCACCCGATGCTGTTTTATGGGCACATTTAGGCCATTCACATTGAGAGTGATTATTGAGGGATATGTTTTTATTGACAACATATTACCTGTGAAGTCTTTGTTTCTATAGATTGTCTCCATAAATTTCTGTTCAATGATATTCTTGGGTTTTTTCCTCTTTTATAGAACCTCCCTTAATATTTCTTGTAGTGCCGACTTGGTGGTCACATACTCTTTTAAACCTTGCTGGTCTTGGAAGTTATTTATCTCTCCATCAATTTTGAATGTCAGTCTTGCTGGACAAAGTATTCTTGGCTGCATGTTCTTTTCATTTAGTTTCCTGAATACACCTTGTCAGCGCCTTCTGGCTTGCCAGGTTTCTGTGGACAGGTCTGATGTTATTCCGATGGGCTTTTCTCTGTATATAAGGAATCTCCTCCCCCTAGCTGCTTTCAAGAGCTCTTGTTTAAAATTGTGATTCATCATTTTCACAATCAGATGTCTCAAGGTCTTTCCGGATTCTATGATCTTGGGGGAAGACCTTTCTGCCTCTAGGACATGAACACTGGTTCCATTCCCCATACTGGTAAAATTTCATGGAGAATATGTTCAAGTATATCCTGTAGCCTTCTTTCTTTCTCCTCCCTCTCCAGGATTCCAATAATTCTGATATTGGAATGTTTCATGGCATCATTTATTTCCCTAATTCTGTTTTCATGCCTTCTAAGCTGTTTGTTCCAGGCTTCTGCCTGATTCTTTTTCTCTATCAGTTGTCCTCTAGATCACTAATTCTATCTTCTCCCTCAGTTACCCTAGCTGTTAGAGTATTTAGATTAGATTGGAACTCATTGAGAGCATTGTTAACATCTTCCCTGGTGGCTTTCACTTCTGCCCTAATCAATTCCATTTTGTCATTAATGGCTTTCTCCAGACTAGCCATTGCCTGGATAATTGTTAGCCTGAATTCCTTTTCTGACATACTGTTTATGTCCATATCCAATAGATCTGATGGAGAGGGCACAGTCTCTGAATTATCCCTCTGTTGGGCATTCCTCCTTCTAGTCATTTTGGTGAGAGATAGCTGAGGGGATGTGTAGTTGAATGTATCAACCATTATCCAGGCTAGCTGTACCCTGGAATGCTTCTGAGAAATCAGGAGTCCCCACCAAAAAGATAGAAAGAAGAAAAAAAAAGAGAGAGAAAGAAAGAGAGGGACAGGAGAAAAAAAAAAGGTTGGGGGAAGACCCAGGCCAAATGGACCCCAAAGGTAAGATTTCTAAATTATACAAACAAAAACAGAAAAACAAAAAGACCGACAAAAGTAAAGGGCAAGGAAAAAAAAAAGAACCCAGGCAAACTGAACCCCAAGTATGAGATTTATATACTACCAGAACAAAAACAAATACCAGAAACACTGACAGAAGAAAAAGATGGGAGTGTGGGTATAAGTTCTCAGTGTGGGTGAGGAAGGTTATTTTGATTCTTCCTGGGTGTATCTTGATATCTTTGTTAAAGGACTCAACTTTACAGAGATGAAAGGAGATTAAAACTGGTTTATATTTAGTGGCTGTATTGACTGGGGAAAGAGGATTACCTTGAAGATTATATGAATATTAAAAAAATAGAAAAGCAAAAGAAAAACACAGGTATATGTATCAAAAAAGTTCAAGTTAAAAGATTATTATGGAATTTGTTGTACCAAACTTATCACTGTTATGGTAAATAGGTAAAAAATATGAAAAAATTAAAAAGAACAAGAATAGTGGGAACGAATTAAAAATAAAAGTTCTATCTAGAAGTATGTAGGCTTTAGGGCAATACCAGGAGCTTAATATCGTCTTTTCCCCAGATATTGGGGTTTTACAGTTATATGAGGACCCTGTGTTTGTTGTCCTCTTGTTTTTGGCTGGCTTTCTGGGGGAGGGGCCTGTCGCATGGTTTTTCAGGCAGTCTTGCTAGAGTTGAATCCTCCTGTCTCCTATCAAGGGGTTGGGCTGTGAGGAAACCAGTTTTTCAAGCTTTTGTTCTCTGGAGGTTTGTTTTTTTTTCCTTCCCTTGGTAGATTTTGGCAGTTCTTCAGAGGTTTAGAGGAAAGCAAACTGCACCCAGTCCTCCACCTCAAAGAGAAGCCTCAGTCTGTTCCCCTCTGGGTGGTCTAGAGCACATAGACTCCCCTCTTCCACCTCCTACTGGCAGAGCACATCCCCAGCTACAGTCTCAGGGGTTGCAGGAGCTCCGGCTTGTCTCTGCACCCCAATATTGGTCCATGGACCTCGCTTCCAGTGGCTGCTTTTGCCACATCTGTCTGGGCAGGTCCAGACCACCAGAGAGATCCCAGAGATAGCGCTGGGATTTTCACATTGGCCCAGGCTGGGAGTGTTCAGACTCTCACCGGTCCTAGAGAGCACCAGCTGGCACCCTCATGGACCTCTCTAAAGGGAGGACGTGGAGTGCAATCAGACCCCAGTCACCCAGCGCATGTGCAGAATGCAAAAGACTGTGGTTCTAGAGAACACCAGCTAATGTCCACACCAGATTCACTCATGCGTGCCACCACCCAGATCTCTCACGCACAACAGTTTTTCAGGGACCATGGCCTGGATGCTTCCCTGCACTCTCTGGCATGGCACTGGTGGTGGTCATCCTGGGTCCGTGGGCTTAGGTCCATACCCCTAACTGCCTAATTCCACCAATTTCCCCTTAAGATCTTTTGCTCTTTTTGAGTGCTTTTAACCAGACTCCAAGTTAATGCTGTCCCCCAATCACAGGGCACTCTTGTATTGGGGTATTACTTTCCAATAGGTCACTTCTGGTGGCTTCCTCCCCCTTTTGTTCATCTTCCAATATCAGTCTGATATTCCCACTCCACTTTACCTGTCCATTGGCATCTTCTCCCCCTGTACAGATCCAGAAGTGTATAATTTAAAATCTCAGGCTTATTTCATGGGTGTTCAGAGTGTTCTGGTAGATAATCAGTTCACTTTACGGGACCAGTTGAAACAGCATCTCCTACTTCTCCATCTTGCCCCCCTCCCAAGCAATTTATACTTTCAATGCCACCCTGACCAAAATGTCACTGGCATTTTTCAATGTCCTGGAACAAACAATCCCAAAATTTGCATGGAATCAGAAGAGACCCCGAATTGGTAAAGAAATGTTGAAAAAAGAAAAACGAAACTGGGGGCATCACGTTGCCTGACTTCAAGCTTTACTACAAAGCTGTGATCACCAAGACAGCATGGTACTGGCACAAAAACAGACAGATAGGCCAGTGGAACAGAGTAGAGAGCCCAGATATGGACATGCAATTCTATAGTCAAGTAATCTTCGACAAAGCAGGAAAAAAATATCCAGTGGATAAAAGACAGTCTCTTCAATAATTGGTGCTGGGAAAATTGGACAGCTATGCATAGAAGAATGAAACTCGACCATTCTCTCACACCATACACAAAGATAAACTCAAAATGGACAAAAGACCTCCATGTGAGGCTGGAATTCATCAAAATCCTAGATGAGAACATAAGCAGTAACTTCTTTGACATCAGCCACTGCAACTTCTTTCAAGACATATCTCCAAAGGCAAAAGAAAGAAAAGTGAAAATGAACTTTTGGGACTTCATCAAGATCAAAACCTTCTGCATGGCAAAGGAAACAGTCAACAAAACAAAGAGGCAACCCACAGAATGAGAGAAGATATTCGCAAATGATACTACAAAGGGCTGACAAAGGTGTATAAAGAACTCCCCAAACTCAACACTCAAAAAACTGATAATCACGTCAAAAAATGGGCAGAAGATATGAACCAGAGAAGACACACAATGTCTTTTCAAGTCCTTAATTTATCCCAGGCTAACACTCAGCTTGGAAGGAGTGAAGGGATGACTGACATTTGGAGTGGTTAGGGTGGCAGGTAAGTGAGAGGCACTGCCAGTAAGAATGCTGTCTTACCTACTAGGAAGTTTAAGAGAATCATCTTTCCCGGAGTTGTACAAAGTGGTTCCTGCCCTCAACAACCCAAGACCAGAGGAATCAGCTTGGGCAGGCTCAAGTCTTAAAGGAAGCTTCCCTTGCCCTGAGCTAAGCTGCTTCTTTTCTAACCCCCTACACCACCCCCACTGACCCCTTCACTTACCCACCACCCCCTCCATGTCTTCACTCTTCCTGCCCATTGGTGATTCTCCTCCAGCTGGCCCTGGCCCCACCCCCAACACTCCCTCCATCCCCCACCTCAGTTGCAGACTACTGTCCCCTCACTGACCTCAGGCTGCAGTTTCCACTTCACTTCCATCATACCCCTGCCTACACAGTCCTCCCTCTCCCTTGCCCATGAAAGTGGCCTCTCCTCCCCCAACCCCAGCATTTCTATCCCATGTCGCCCCTCCCCTGTTATCCCTACCCTCCATTAACCAGAGTGCAAGGAGGTGGCACCAATGGGCCCATCACAGACCTTGGCTGACCTCAGGCTGGGTTGCTGGAGTATACCCCCACCCCCACTGGGAAGGAAGTATCTAGCTTCAGAGTTTCACCCAGCAGTTCAAGGAAGCCAAGAAAGGTCTTCATCTTTGTGGTTCTGTAGCTTGGTTCCTCTTGCTGGGCCCAGAGAAAAAGGGGTGGGCAGTGGAACTAGGGCCCAATACAGTTATTACTCCAAAAATGAATTTCAAATGGACCTAACTTGAAGAACTAGGCAATATCATGGGAGAATGTATACTTTGAAGAGGGGGAAGTCTCAGATTTGACTTGAAAACTGAAATATCCAAACATTAAAAATTTTAAAAGTGTAAACTGGGGAATATTTCCAACACATATGGCAGATAAGTAATTTCTATAATACAGAATCCATGCAAACCAATTCTTTTTAAAAAATTATTACTGGGGCGCCTGGGTGGCTCAGTGGGTTAAGCCGCTGCCTTCAGCTCAGGTCATGATCTCAGGGTCCTGGGATCGAGTCCCACATCGGGCTCTCTGCTCAGCAGAGAGCCTGCTTCCCTCTCTCTCTCTCTCTGGCTGCCTCTGCCTACTTGTGAGCTCTCTCTGTCAAATACATGAATGGAATCTTTAAAAAAAAAATTACTAACATATAATGTATTATTTGTTTCAGGGACACCGTCTGTGATTCATCAGTCTTACACAACACACAGCACTCACCACCACACCCTGCTCAATGTCCACCACCTAGCTACCCATCCCCCCCACCCTCCTATCATCCAGCAACCCTCAGTTTCCTAAGATTAAGAGTCTCTTATGGTTTGTCTCCCTCTCTGCTTTTGTATTGTTTCATTTCCCCCTCTCTTCCCCTATGGTCTTGTCTTGTTTCTTAAATTCCACGTATCGATGAGATGATGTGATAATTGTCCTTCTCTGATTGACTTCGCTTAGCATTAAACCCTCCAATTCTATCCATGTCCTTGGAAATGGCAAATTTCATTTTTTATGGTTGTGTAATATATATACATATTATATATGTATAAATATGCATACACATATACATATACATATGTGTGTATGTGTATAATATTCATATCTTCTTTATCCATTCATCTGTCAATGGACATCTGGGCTCTTTCCATAGTTTGACTATTATGGACGTTGCTGCTATAAACGTTGGGATGCATGTGCCCCTTCATATCACTACATTTGTATCTTTGGGATAAATACAGATAATTGCAGTAGTGCAATTGCTGGGTTATAGGGTAGCTCTATTTTCAATGTTTTGAGGAACCGCCATACTGTTTTCCAAAGTGGCTGTACCAGCTTGCATTCCTACCAATAGTGTAAGAGGGCTCCCCTTTCTCCACATCCTCTCCAACATTTGTTGCTTCCTGTTTTGTTAATTTTTGCCATTCTGACATAAGGTGGTATCTCATTGTGGTTTTTGATTCATATTTCCCTGATGCTGAGTGATGTTGAGCACTTTTTCACACGTCTGTTGCCCATTTGGATGTGTTCTTTGGAGAAATGTCTGTTCATGTCTTTTGCCCCTTTCTTGACTGGATTATTTGTTCTTTGGGTGTTGAGTTTGAAAGTTATTTATAGATATTGGATACTAGCCCTTTATCTGATATGTCATTTGCAAATACCTTCTCTCATTCTGTCAGTTGTCTTTTGGTTTTGTTGACTGTTTCCTTTGTTGTACAGAAGCTTTTTATCTTGAAAGTTCATTTTGTCTGTTTCTCTTGCCTTTGGATATGTGCCTAGCAAGAGATTGCATGGCCAAGATCAAAGAGGTTGCTGCCCGTGTTCTCTTCAAGAATTTTGATGACTACCTATCTCACATTGAGGTTTTTCATCCATTTTGAGTCTACTTTTGTGTATGGTGTAAGAAAATGGTCCAGTTTCACTCTGCATTTGGCTGTCCAATTTTCCCAACACCATTTGTTGAAGAGACTGTCTTTTTTCCCCATTGTATATTCTTTCTTGACTTGTCAAAGACTGGTTAACCATTGAGTTGAGAGTACTTTTCTCAATTCTCTATTCTGTTGCATTGATTTATGTGTCTATTTTTGTGTCAGTATCATACTGTCTTGATGATTGCAACTTTGTAATAGAGCTTAAGCTCGGAATTGTGATGCCACCACATTTGGCTTTCTTTTTCAACATTTCTTTGGCTATCTGGGGTCTTTCCTGGTTCTTTGGCTATCTGGGGTCTTTCCTGGTTCTAAAATACAAATTTTAGGATTATTTGTTCCAGTTCTGTGAAAAAAAAAAAAGTTGATGGTATTTTCATAGGGATTGCACTGAATGTGAAGACTGCTCTAGGTAGCATGGATACTTTATCAATATTTATCTTCCAACCCATGAGCATGGAACATTTTTCCATTTCTTTGTCTTTCCCAATTTCTTTCATGACTATTATATAGTTTTCTGAGTACAGATCTTTTGCTCTTTGGTTAGATTTATTCCTACGTATCTTATGATTTTGGATGTAATCGTAAATGGGATTAATTCTTTAATTTCTCTTTCTCCTATCCCATTGTTGGTGTAGAGAAATGCAACTGTTTCTGTGCATTGATTTTATATCCTGCCACTTTGCTGAATTCCAGCAATTTTGGGGTAGAGTCTTTTGGGTTTTCCACATAAATAAGAGTATTATCTGCAAAGAGTGAGAGTTTTACTACTTCTTTGGTGATCTGGATGCCTTTTTCTTTCTTTTTGTTGTGTGATGCTGAGGCTAGGACTTCTAGTACTATGTTGAACAGCAGTGATGAGAGTGGACATCCCTGCTGTGTTCCTGACCTTAGGGGAAATGCTCTGTTTTTCTCCATTGAGAATGATACTCACTGTGGGTTTTTCATAGATGGCTTTTATGATACTGAGGTATGTATATCCCTACACTGTGAAGTTTTAATCAAGAAAGTACTCATACAAACCAATTCTTACAAGGATCAACAACTCAACAAAAAACTTCTAAAGAGCACGAACAAGCAACTGACAGAAAAAGAAACGACAGAAACGACTTTGTAAACACCTGACACGATATCCAGTTTCACTCACAAATGAACACAAAATAAAATACGAGAGAAGTTTTCACTTGTCAGACCAGAAAACAATAGTTTTAGAGAAGACTCGTGGAAATGGGGATTTTTACACACATACTGGGAAATGCATTTGCAATTTCAATCAAAATACCAAAAATAACTACCCTTTATCAACTTACCCAGAAAAGAACCTATGTGCTCTACCAACAGGATACACTACATGAATCGTGGTACATCCATACAATTCACTATCACATAGCAAAGAAAAAAAGAAAGAATGACGTAGATCTTATAGGCTAATATAGAACCATCTCCAAGATACACTAAATTAAAAACAAACAAAACAAGGTGTAGAGAGTGCATATCCTAAGCTCCTGTTTATGAGTGTGTTTAAAGGGAGATACTTAAGACTGTAAATGCAAGGACTCTCTCTCTGGAAGATCAATAAATTTGCAACAGTTATTTCCAGAGTATTCCTAACCTGCAGTACTCTAGGCTAGGAGGAAGACTTACTCTCTGTTGTTTCCTTTTGTAAATTTTGATGAGAAGGGTCTCTGGAGGGACATTGAAAAAGTAGCCTGGGAGAAAGGGGCAAAGGCTTTGGCCTCAGAGTTATTCTAACATTGACTGTGAATACCATTCTTGAAAATAGGGATTATAAAAGAACATCCCTCCTCAGGTGAGGACTAAATCAGATAAATAATATTTGGCATTTAGCCTCCCACACAGAAATCCCTCAATAAATGGGGTGGTTGCAACCTTGCTACTAGGACTTAAGTTGCTTCTCCCAAACCCCTGCCCTACACCACAGAAGTACTGACCACTGTGAACAAAGGGTGACCCCAGAGAGTCACAAGGAAGCCAGGGTTTCTCAGGCCTCGGCCAGGACTCATAGGTCACAAGTCATGTTTCACCAGAGCGGAGGCTGATTTCTGGCTTGGGATTTGCTGTTTAACCTTTCATGCCACTAAGGCCTGCTCATTCCATCTGTCCCTTTTCTTCTGGCCCCAACACTGCCTGGGTCAGAATCTCCCTTGTAGTCTGACAAAAGTTATCTGTATGGTCTCCAGGATTCTTTTCTCCCCTCACCAGCCTAGCCTCCACACTCCAGCCACAACTATATGTCACAATCAGTGTGGTTATATATATATATATATATATATATATATATATATATATATATATTCCCTGACTGAACTCTGTCCACCATTAGGTCCTTGGTAACTGGTCTCTTTATTCCCCAGTTCATTATTCTGTGGCTCTCAACTACCAAACTCCCTGAAATTTTCTCATCACTCTGTATGACCATGATTTTGCTTTTTTAAAATTAGCTTTTCTCCTCCTGATCATAAAAGTAATTGAGGTATATTGTAGAAAATACAAAGCAGCAAAATTTAATCATTAACCATGCCATGTATTTCTGTCTTTAGTCTTTTCTATGCATGCATATTTAAGAAAACTGGGCTATCTAAACCTACCACTTAATTTTGTACTTAGCAATGTCCATTTAATATTGGGAATATTTTATATTACTAAATATCCTTTAATTATTATTTTAGTGGTTGCATAATATTCAAGCATATCATAATTTAATCTTTCTCCTATCATTAACCACTTGGGTTGCTTTCTTCTTCTTCTTTTTTCTTGGTAAAACAGTAACACTGGCAAAATATTCATCTTTAGGATAGCTAGGTGGTAGTACTATATCCAAGCATATCAGCATTTTTTAAATGTCTTAACTTCCCCTAAAATGATAATGAATTATAATGACTTAAAATGTATAAATAATGTGATGAGGGGAACAAATCTCTATAGTATGGAAAAATGCACTGACATACCTTGCCAAATCCCAAAGCAACTTGGCATTTGGAAACCCCAGGTATATTAAGGGTGGGAGGGAAAAGTGAGGCTAAAAATAAGGGCATTAACCAAAAGTCTATAATGACATTGATTTTCTTCTCTCCCACTCCTTGAGAAGCATTATGTCATCCAAAACCCAGATAAAAACAGCAGAGGATTTCCAGCTAAAGAAGCATATGAGTCACACACAAAAGATCTCAGCATTCTGGCACTTGGAGGTTTCCAGGGAGTTTGCTCTCTACCAAGTACTCTAGAAGGATGCCTCTTAACTGAGTAAATCCCACTCCCACAGAGATCTCAATTGGACTTTTGATACATACACAGAGATTTATTTGTATCTGTCAGTAAGAATCACAAAATATTCAAGGAAAGTTTCGAATGAGAGTAAACAAAGAGAAAAAAAAAAAAGGACCCAGGGGCAAGGGCATGAATGGGGTGAGATATCAGGTGACAGAGAAACCTTCAAGAAAAGGTATCTCTAAAATGAGAATAGTATACTATAAAAGGGGGACAAATGGGGGAGGAGGGAAAGGCTTTTTAGAAACTAGGCATCTACAAATTCTGGGGAAATATTTCAAGGTAAAATTTCAGAGCCAAAGTACCAATCACAATTGAGGACAGAGAAAGATGTTTTTTTGATATATAAGTCCTCAATAATTTTGTCTTTCATATACTCTTTCTTGGCAAGTGACTTGAAAGTGTGCTGCAGTGAAGTGATGGAGTTAATGAAAAAAGAGAAACATGTACAATTCAGGACACAATGAAGTCCCATATAACAACAAAACACTGGACAGGAAAATGTCAAGGACAGACCACCACAAGAAGCTAGAGATCTCTTGAAGAGAAAAAAGAGGACTCAACAGAGTATCTAATTGAATGGAGAATCTGAAAATCACTCAGAGTATGCTAAAAGCCATCAGTACAAGGGGAAAAGACAACTAAAAACTACAGTAAAAACAAAATGCTGTGTATGTGTGTAATCATAGTAAGCTACTTAGTTCTGCAATATATGCTCATAATAACATTCATGCTGTTTATTTTCAATTTTTAGAACAAATCAATGAAACAAAGCATAAAAGACTAACTATGGTTACAGAATAGAGTTCAAGAATCACACCTGACATTGTCAGAGGCAGAGAGGTGGAAAAGGAAGGAGAAAGAAATGGCAGGGTACAGCCCACATCTTAAAATACAGATCGAAAATACTGTTTATAGTTAATACAATAAAACCAAATATGTAAATATAATTTATTCCTTTCCTGATTATAAAATTCTTGTTCCTTATAGAAAATGTGGAAACTACTTAAAAAATGACCCATAATTCTATCACCCATAATTCTATAATCTATAGGATTGGATTTGAGCCTAATTCTGTAATTTACCATCTGTATGGCTGTGAATGTCATTTAACCACTTACATTTTCTTATATTTCCTTCATATAACTTATCTACTATGTTTTAACAGTATATAGTATATGAAACATTATATGAGAACTGTACTATATACACAATTATTAATCCATTTTTTTCACTTTAAAGCATAAAGTTGGATACATACCATATGCTCTTCCAGACTTCTAAATATATACTTGCTAAATGCCAGAGAGCTCCCAAAGATGAGACTGGAATCAAATCTTAAAAGAGATCTAAAGCTAGGCTCAGTAGATGGGGGGGGGGTGGATAAGAGGTGGCGGTAATAAGCACCGGGAACAGTGTGATCAAAGGCACAGAGAAAAGCAAGCCCATGCCTCCAGCTTACAGTAAAAAGTACATGGAAAGTGGAAAGATAAGGTTGGAAAGAAACTGTGAAGACCTTAGTAAATCATGTTAAAGGGTCCAGAGAGGCTTCCTATGAAACATCAGGATTTGGTAGGCCTTGTTTGCCTTTGGACTCCAGGAACTAGCACCATTTTTGCCACAAAGAGTGAAAACTACTGTTGTAGCAAAAAAATGATACACAGAAAGCCAGAAATATGTCCTGGATTTCCAGTTTGGGTGCTGGATAATGCTGTAATTTGCTTAAGGAGGGAAAAGCAAGATATAGAAGGTTGTTTTGCGGAAACATCCAGAACTTCTAGACCTCTTTTTTTTTTTTAATGCCACTGGCAATTATGTAGTACATCCCTAGGTGTGACTTTAGGCCCTAGAGGATTCAAGAACTGGCTTCAGGGAAACTATATGCCCCCACAAATGAGCAAAAAACTGAACGTGCTATCTGCATTTCTTTGGAAGAGGCTTTACAACTTCCATTAGATCCTCAAAGGGGCTGTGAGCCCAGAAAGATTGAGAACACTGGATGGAGGAGCAAGCAAAGTGACAAATGTGAAAGGACACCTAACCGCCTAGGCAAGTGAGGGAAGGGACTCAGAACATAGATTAGCTTTGCCGAAAAACTTCTTCCTGAGCTTGGAGGAATCCATGGGCAATTGAGGGGTGTGAGTGTACGTATGTCAATGATTCTCTCCCATGCCTCCCAAAGTACAAGATTTTATTATCACTTTCACACCACATGTGCTCCCCTTAATACATAACTGTTGCACCCACTCGAGACTTCTTGGCTCTACTCTTAATACCCATCCATTGTCCTGGCTCTGATAGTTCTTGGCAACTTAAGAAATAGGGCTTGATTTCCCACTCGCTTCTAGAAATAACAGCCAAGGGAGAAAGGAGTTGACCTCTAGGAAAAGGAAAACCTAAGCCAACAGTGACAACTAAGAGTAGTCACTTCTCATCTACCCAAAACCATACCAAAAAAGGAGGGCAGTAATTTATTTTGAGGGCTAGAAATGAATAGGAAGTAAGAGTTGTTAGCTGAGTAAGGATCTGGTCTGTCTGGTAATCCACCAGGCTCACATGATTTGTGTAGGATTGGAGGTCCTGAACCTGGGTGCAGGTTTGTGGAAACAAAGACCTGGAGATGAAATACAGTCAAAATGTAAAAAGTAATTTTGTTGAATGGGGAATATGAAAGTATGTTGTGTAAAACTTGGTTTGCTCATATATATAAAGTATTTGGTATATTTACTTAAAATACAAATAAAGTTAGGTCACACAATCCTTACAGCCAAGGTACAGGACACCCAGTGCAGCCAAGGTTGTTAGCATCCTGTTTTGCTGAAACCACAGAGCTTTCTGCACATCTACATCTTTATACTAGAGCTTCCCCACTCCATCTTTGATCACATGCATTTGTGGCCTGTGGAATTTATTTGACTGAAGTGGCGCTTATCTTGGTTACACACTGGGTTCCCCTCCAGAATTGGAAAAAAACAAAAACAAAAAAACCTTGACCCTGAGAATGAAAAAAAAAAATTTAAGTACACTAGGTGATTCTAACATGCAGCCAAGTGAAAACCACTGTTACACTACAAGACTGGGTCAGTGATTCCCAAATCTAGTTTTACATCACAATCACCTGCATGGCCTTTTTGAACTGCCTATGAACAATCTTTAGCCAGGAAATCACAATCATCCATGACAAGCATTCAAACAGGAGGATGAACATACAATGTGAAGCTAAAATAATTTAACTGTCCTAAGGATCCTAACCTGGTTGGTATCTTTCAGGAAAATGCACTTTTGGTCTTTTGACAGGTCCATGTCACAGATTTATCCGGAATCTTCAGACCTGCTCTCCCTCTCTTCTAGGCTTCCTAATCCTGCAGAGGGGAAAAATCCCAAGCTTGTTCCTCAGCAGATACATGGTATTATTTTTGGGTCTCTCCACTCCCAGCTGAGGGACAGGAACAGTTACTTTCAAGGTCAGTGAGTGCATGAGCCTTTTTGATTTTCACTTTTGAATCCTATTAATTTCTTAGAATTGTCTGTATGATTTAGAGTGCAAACTTGGAAAAGGTGGTACACATGCTTGAATGAAAGACCATGGTTGAAGGGGAGAAAGAGAAAATAAGCTTTCTTGTTTATGCCTTCTGTACATGAAAGTGCTCTGTAAAATATAAAACAAACGAGCCAGCAAGAGTCCCAATGGTGGGACTTCTACAAGAGAGTTGCACCAGATAGCTTCTCACCAGGTAGGGCATTTTTTATATGCTCTTGCTTGCCCAGCAGGGTGAAGAAACAGACCCAGTACTTGGGAAGACTCAAATTCCAGTCTCAGATTTGCTTACTAGTCACAATGCCATCCGAAAATCCATCACCTCAGCTTCCTCAACTGAAAGAGACCATATACCTCTTTCTCAGGCTCTCGGCAGATTTCAGTGGAGATTACAGGTGGTTAGAGCACAGCAGAACAGAGAACCCGGATTTAAATCCTGGATTTGAACGTAGGTTGTTCTTAGTTGTTTGACCACTTTCAGCTAAATGGGGCAAACACTTCTTTCAGTGTTCTAAGGATTAAAGTAAGGATCTATGTGAAAGCATAAGAGAAGAATTGGGGGATTATGATTCTATACATGAAGGTATATAAACAAAGAATTAAGTTCTATATTAAATACAAAGCAGTATTACATAGCTCTACCTATTGCATAGTTTTATAAATCATTTTTTCCAAGAATAAAGCCTCAATGGTAACAAAAGTTTATCTTACCTTAGCCAGTTTCTTCATCTTTCTAAGTTTTCACACTCCAATACCTTTGAACTTCTCAAAAAAGTAAAGACCTTAGGAGTCCCACTCTGCCTCCTCCCTCTTCCTGTATTTCCCTCTTTGGTCCTCTCAAAATTAGAAGGACGCCATTATTTCTTCTGAAGACCAGCCAAAAAATGAGAATGACACCCAAACTGAAGCCCCTGGCTGGGCCTGAGCAGAATGAGCATAGGTAATATGGACATGCCTCTCTGCAAGCTTTATTCTTTGACTCCTCTATCTGGGAAGGGGACTATTAGAGGTATCTCACTATGATGGAATGCAATGAAGTTAGGGTCACTTGGAGAGTTGTTGATGTTAACAAATGAATACTGCCTGGCAGTATTTGTGGCCCCCGTGTTTTTTCTCCATCAATCCTCAAGTGCTTGGCCACACAGACGGCAGAATGGAAGACTCATGAGATGTCCCTAGAGCTTTACCATAATAAGGTTCATGAGGTATACACAAGTAAGAGAAACAGCTGTTTCCTACTTCAATCCATTTTAGGAGCAACAGATAGTTAATGTTTTGGTTTTTTTTCTTTTAATGTTTAAATTGCCTAAGGAATGGAAAGCTTATAAATGTTCACAGGTGTTGTTGGTGAATTGCTACCCCATGCAGTCTCCTTAACTAATCATTGCTTCCTAACCCAAAATACTAGAATACAAGATTCAAAGTTCCAGAATCCCACCACAATAGCAGCCCTATAGTAATAAACTGCCTGTTGCTCAAGAAATTAAGAGTTTTTAAAAACAAGATTAAGTTAAAATACCTTTCCTCAAATAGGATCTTTATCACTTAGGTTTGTATGACCCATTTCTATGAAAGCCACATTCCGTTTCAAACATGACCACTGCTGGTACAGTTAAAAAGAGTCTTCGCCTTTAGGTGCTTAGCTTCCATGTTTTTTAAGTCAGCTTCTGAAATGCTTCTGTGATACATTCTTGAAAACTGTTACTTTTAAGAACATGGTGGGTCTCATTTTTACAGAGGAACAAAACAACAAAGATGTGTCCAATTAGGGTGTAGTGGATTATGATCAATGCCTGGAGTAACAAGTACTTATTACTCAACAAGATGGGTTCTGTGGTGTCGCATGAGGTGTGAGTTAGAAATGAAAGCTGCACCACACTTGGCACACTCATAGGGCTTCTCCCCAGTGTGGGTTCTCTGGTGCACAGTGAGGCTTGACCTCTGCCGGAAGGCCTTGCCACACTCATTGCATGTGTAAGGTTTTTCCCCATTATGAATTCTCTGATGAATAAGCAGGTATGAGCTACACGTGAAGGCCTTACCACACTCATTACACACATAAGGAAGATCTCCACTGTGAATCCTCTGATGCACAATAAGGCAAGAGAGCTGACTGAAGGCTTTTCCACACTCACTGCAATCATAAGGTTTCTCCGCAGTGTGAATTCTCTGGTGCACAATAAGGTGTGAAAAACAACTAAAGGCTTTTCCACACTCTTTACACTCATATGGCTTTTCACCAGTATGGCTTCGTTGATGTACAATAAGATTTGCACTCTGGGTGAAGGCTTTGCCACAATCATTACAGGCAAAGGGCTTCTCCCCAGTGTGGATCCTCTGGTGGACAATGAGGTTTGAGCTCCGAGTAAATGTTTTCCCACACTCATTACATTCATAGCATTTTTCTGTAATGTGAACTTTCTGGTGCCGAGCAAGTTGTGAGCTATAACTGAAGGCTTTTTCACATTCGCTGCACTTAAAGGTTTTTTCTAAAGAGTGGATTTTTTGATGTACGGTCAGATTTGAACTCTGAGTGAAGGCTTTCCCACATTTTGAACAAACATACGGTTTCTGTCCAGTGTGGATTCGCTGATGCACAACAAGGTTTGCACTCTGAATGAAGGCTTTCCCACACTCATGACATTCGAAGGGCTTTTCCCCTGTGTGGATTCGCTGATGCACTACGAGGTTTGCACTCTGACTAAAGCCTTTCCCACACACACTACATGTAAAAGGTTTTTGTCCAGGCTGGCTTTTCTGATTTTTTAAAGAACTACAACTAAGGCTGTATCTTTCCCCTGATTTCTGACATTTCTGATCTTCCTCTACCTTGAAGCTTTCAGGTACATGACAGTCCTTCACTGTCACATGTCTGAAATCTTTATTTTCCCTCTTAATTCTCTGCCTCTTTAACATGTTCCCCTTTTCACAGGCTTCTCCTAACTCAGGTCCTCGGGGATTAACTTTTTGGATCCTTCCTGACTTTATGAATGGTTTTTCTGCTTCATCACATATCTCAGTTTTTGGAACCAATAACTGTGGGTTCTTGGTTTCAGCACCTGAAACAACAAGTAGAAAGTACAAATGTCAGCTGACATTCTGGGAAATAAAAAGAATAGCATCAAGTGACAAATATCAGGAAATATGTGACTTCGGTGTACATAAAATGGCTTCATCAAGGAAAGAATTCCCCCCACATCACCTCTCTTTCCCACACCCACAGCAGAATCCACTGATTCATGGTCTTTCCAGCACTTCCGGTAGACATCCAACCCACTGCCTCATGCCAGGAAAGCCATCTTCAGACAGCTCTCCTGATTGTATGATGAAGGATCTTACAAGTAAGACCAGTTATGAAGGACACCAATCTCTACCCAGGCTTGCCTCCTTACCTTAGTCACTTAGTGTGGATTTGCTTACAACCAACCAATTAATTAGGGACATTCCATCCCTGGAAATGAAGATCTATGCAACTTAGACTTTTGTGTATGAGGAAGCTGGATATCAAAGAAAGGATAAGAATGGACACAAAGGGTCACACTGCATGCCAAAAGGACCAGAACAGCTAAGAGTACCTGAAACGTTGAAAGGCTATGCAGCACAGAGGTTAAGAATGTGGATTGTGGGGTGCCTGGGTGGCTCAGTTAGTTAAACAACTGCCTTCGGCTCAGGTCATGATCTCAGGGTCCTGGAATCAAGTTCCGCACCAGGCTCCCAACTCCACAGAGTCTGCTTCTCCCTCTGACCTTCTCCCTTCTCATGCTCTATCTCACTGCCTCTCTCTCAAATAAATAAATAAGATCTTCAAAAAAAAGAACATGGACTGTGGAGCCAGACTGCTTGGTTTCAAATATCTACTCTGCCACTTACCAGCTGCGTGCCTTTAGGTTAGTAATTTAACTTCTCTGTGCCCATTTCCTCATCTCCATAGCAGGGACAATATCTATCCCACAAACCCTGAGAAGATGAACTGAGTTAGTCTACAGTAATGCCTGAGACTAGCCTTGGAGCATAGAATGTGGCTCTGTGAGGATCTGCTGTGACTTTGAACTGTGCTATGGGTCCGTATGTCAGGGCCCAGGAGCAAAGATGAACCTTAGGGCATAGGAGTTGTTATGGTGATAGATGGCAACCCTAGAAGGGACTAAAGAATGTGAACAGAGTAAACAGCTGAACCCTTGTGTTGAGCTAACAGCTTCACTTTGTGTCAAGAAAAGCTAACCTTTCTAAATTAAGTTTGAGACATTATACAGCCTGCTCCATTATGCCAATATCATGAAAACACCAAAACATCCTAAGTTTTAAAACTCTTTAACTAGTGTCTGACTGCTCTATGTTGCCTCAGAACCCTAATGGTGTCAGAAAAGGGGGTCTACAGTCAGTAACATCATAATTCTTTATGTTTATCTCCTCTCTACCCCTACTACACTTGATCCAAGAATGTGCACCCATGCAGCCTAGTGTTGGAAGAATGAACCTTTCAACAGTATTTGAATTACACCAAGCTCAAGAGCACTACCCAGATAAGAAGAAACAAGGGTGAGCAGCAGTGGGAAGCAAGCCTCCAGAGGGGAGATGTTCCTACTGGTGTCAGCTTAAAAGTAAGCAGGAAAGCTGTGAGCTACAAATCATGCAGCACCTGTAGAGGGGAGAATCTAGCATCTACAAAACATCCCAGCAGCACAGACCAGGCAACTCTCCAACCTAGGAGATGAGTAAGTGAGAGGGATGTTGGGATACAAAGCATCAAGGGCAGACAGGGAAACAACCCACTATGCCTGGCTATGACAACAGTTACATGACATTCCCATCACAATCATTCAGATAAAGATGGGTAACACTGGAAAAAGGCAATACCTGAGGGCTGCATATAGCAAAGCACTGAATGTGCCAACAACAAATACTAAAATGCTAGTCTTTTTCCAGTTATTTCTATTCCTACTCTTCTGGTATCTTTCTCACAACTATTCTATTTTTCTTCCTGTAGTTTAACTGTCCTTATCTCATTTTTTTCTTTATTTTTTTAACTGAAGTATAATTAACATACAGTCTTATGTTAGTTTCAAGTGTACAATATATTAATTCAACAATTCCATACATACGTTCCATGCTTAACACCCTAAGTATAGTCACCATCTGTCTCCATATCTTCTTTTTTTATTTTTTTCCCCACTGTCTTTCCCATACTGCCTCTTCATCTCTCCTCTCTTGGTTTTTATTTTAAAAATCAGTGTGTGTGAAATATTCTGATTTCTTCCTTGTAATGGTTTCATGTGTCTTCTGCTTTTCTTTTGCTCATTACTTTCTTCTCTTTTATGTTCTCTACTTTTCTTTATCCCATACATCTCACCTAATTTTTCTCGTTTCTAATATCTGCCCCCTGCTCTTTTCCATTTCCTTCTTCTTTCCTTTAGCCCCGCATCCATCACTTAACCCATACTCCATCAAGCATCTCTCCAACAAGAGCAAAGTCCAAGAATTCTTCAGTCTATGACCTCAGTTCCATCCCCTGACCTCATTCCTACCCTTTTTACCATGAGATTGAGAACACTAGAAAGACATGAAAGAGAAGACTGGTGGGAATTATGGACCAATTAGAACCAATAACAGAAACAATTCCTTTTATTTGCATCATGCTCTCTGTCAAAATTATTACAGAAGCAGGTACAACTGTGGCCTACAAGGATCTCCATGTAGTGGTTATTTAACAATTGCATCAAAGGGATGAAGAGCTAGGATCTTGGACAATGCCCAGGGTATAAGAAAAGGAAAGAAGGCTCATTCTGTGTACTCAAGCTCAAATCCCCTTGGGTTATTAATTAGCCAATAGTGTAGAATCTGTACCTCTGGCTTGTTTGAGATGGTACTTTTCCTTTTTTGGATCTTGAAGGATTACTGTAGCCCTAGTAAAGAAATAAACTAAAAATGTACTTATAATCAACTAGAGGATAGGCAAAGTAATAACTTTTGAAATCAATTCTTTCCTTTCATTTTTTTAAAAAGAGATCTGAAATGCCATACAAGTCTGCCATCTTACCTGGTGAATGTATTATATGATAGGAAAGGTAATTTAATTTACTAAATTTGTTTTAGTCATTAATTAGATTTACAAAAGCCATGTGTTTATCAAGATTTTATACATAAGTTTAGAAAGTCTGCCTACTTAGGTGTTTGAAATGTTTTAAAGAATTGTATATTAAATTTGAAACTTAATACATTTTATATATTTTTGAGAATGAAAATGAAGAAATTTTTATATAAAGAAACTGACATATAGGTAGAACAAAATGCTTTAAAAAGTTTAAAAAAACTATAAAACCTGAGGCTTAACGAAACATGAATCAAAGCAAAAGTACAAATATTCTCATTTTTATAAAAATTTTTCTAGATATATAAGTAGAATAAAAATAAGTTATGTTTAAATGTTTAAAAACTTGGTTTTAAATGTAAAACTTTAATAAATTCAGTAGTAATTAATACATAGGAAACTGCAGATAAAACTCTCAAATGTTAACCACCAGTAACACATCAAAATTTCCAAAACGTATTCATGTGTATCGTACAATTTTATCATCAAGATGAAACTATTCTCCTTTCACCTGTGTGGGAGCTTAAAAAAAAAAAAAGAAGGACAAGACTGTCTTATTCACCCTTATTCACCTATCACACTACCTAGCACATGGCAAGCAGGCCCCAGCAAAATCCTGTTTTACTGAATGAATACACTCCAGCTGACAGAACAGGAAATGGAGGTTGAGAGAGAAAGGACTTGTTCAAGGTCACAGAATTATCAAATGTAGGGCAGCAACTGCACTCAGATCTTTCTCTTAATTCCTAGAGCTCTTGTCACTGCTGTTATCTGCTGCTATGCAAGCAGCTGGCAGCACACAGAAAGGTAAATTTTGGCTCAGAACAGGGTCTTGAGGTAGGAGGCAAAGAAGGAAAACAGTGACTGGGGGATGGGTGTCAGTGCTAGAGTTAACAGTGAATGACTGCCAAAGCAAGGAAACAGAAAAGAAGTGATAATACACAAAATGTACCAGAGAGAATAGAATAGAGAGCAGAAAGTGGGCAACAGAAGCTGCTGAAAGTTAGGGGGAATGATTAAAGAAGAGACAAGAAAATGAAAGGTAGTAATAATCCTAACCTTCTCCACAATACTGATTTAAGAAAATGGTCAGTTTGAGGAATGGGTTAGAGAGCAGAGTGGGTTCAAAATATTCAGGTGTAGCTCTGTACCAGGGAGATTTATTGAATGTGAGTGCTAGAAGGGCCTTGGCAGTCATCCGCAGAATACTTCTACAACACAGGACCCATATTCTTGACCCACAGTTACATATCACTGCTCCATAGGTAAGCTTCTGCCATTGCCAGTCAGACATATCCTGAGTCCCAGCTTAGAGAGGGAACCAGGTGATAAGCCAGCCATTTGTACCATCCATGAAGATCTAATTTTAGTATATGTGCTGCTGAAGCGAGCACCCATCCATGAAGATCTAGCTTTGAACATCAGCACAGCTGACACACCTGCTCAAAATCCTCTGGAATCTGCATAAAGATTTATAAAAACAGAACATTTCCAGGACATTTCCTCAAAATCACCACAAAAACTGACCATTCCTATCTAAGCTAGCACCAACCAATGATAAACACAAAGCATATGAAGAGGATGTATCTCCATGTGTAAACAGATACAAAACTTGCTAATCAGTAAATGTGATTAAAGGTGAATTTGGAGTTCACCTCTGTTTGTCTGATGTCTTAAGACTGTGTGCAAAATAAGCTATCTCCTGTGACAAATGTATATGCATCTTTTGGCATTCCTCTATCCAGCTCTCCCTAATAGTTCTGATACCTCAATATTCTATGCTTCTCAAGTTAGGAGACCAGACCACCAGTCTCTGAATAGATTTTTGAGAAACCCCAGTGGTCAGATTCTGAATCCGGGGGTTGAACCTTACCTAGAGAGGTCATGATCCCATGAGTCTCCAGTATCTCACTCTTGGCCAGAGTCCCTGGTAATGAGTAGCTGCCAATGGCTGAGGTAGCAGGTGCCTCCTGTGTTGCTTTCAGGATGACAGCCATGTCCCAGAACATGTTTGGACCCTAAAGATAAGAAAGCACAGGTCAGTTTATGAGGGGATTGTCAGTGGGATGTGATCTGATTAGTTCTGAAGATGAAACCTAAGTACCTATTTCTGGAGACCATAAAAAAACACATTTTAAAAAAAAAATTTAACTTGAAAACAAAAACAAACAAATGGAACAAAAACAAAGGACAATAAAGTCAGGGTCTTCTCTGATCCCCAGCATGAGTCAGAGAATCAAGCCTGCAATGTTCTTCTCTATCACTTTGATTTCACTGCATTGCCCACTCTTGCATCCAAAACTAGCTTGCCAGAGAGTGCATGAAAAGAGCATATGAGAAGATTTTCCAGGGTAGAGTTTTCTGAGGTCTAAAGATCAGAGAAGCAAGATTATTATCTTTGGGAAATCTCAGTCTCATCCGGCTAGTGATGGTAAGGAGAAGTGTCTGAAAACATTACAGAACACAGTATAGCCTCGCTGCATGAAATGCAACCCACAGATCGCCATCACCTGGGAATTTGTGAAAAGTACAGAATCTTAACCCAGACCTTCTGAATCAGAATCTACATTTTAATAAGACCTCCTGGTGATTAAAATTTGAGATATTAAATCATACTAAATTTTGAGAATCGTAAGTTAGAGCTATCAGATTCTGACTGGAGTCACCTGAAGAGTTTTTAAAAAACACAGATGTCTGAGTCCCACAGCAAGATTCTCATTTAAAGCTCCCCAATTAATTCTGTGTAGCAAGGTATGAGAACCACTGGTTTACAGAAAGCACTAAATGTCCCATCAATCAGAAGAAACTTTCTATTATATTTCAAAGGCCTAAAGGCCAGAGACCTAGCCAGGAAATAATACTCCAGATGTGGAAGCAGAGGGACATAGTCCCCTCTGAAACCACTTGAGGTCTTCAGTTCTCTCCTCCCACTTTCCTCCCAGACCACTATTTACCTTTTTCTCCTGTTCTGATATATCCAGGCCTGTCTGAGGACCTTCCCCAGAAGCCCAGATTTTTATGTTCTCAGAGTGTACTTGTCGGCTGGATGCCTGACCCAGGAAGTTTTCTTCCTCTTCTTCCTCCTTTTTCACTGTCAATGAGGCCCAGGGAGCTAAGGCCATGGCCTCTCTTGGTTGTGCACTCATCTTTGCTCAGGACAGGAACTCTTATAGCTAGGGGCTGCCCAGCAGAGGTCAAGCCCCATCTAATCTTTAAGTTTCAAAAACTTCTTTCTGAATTTCTTCCCAGGGCCAAGATGAAGGCTGTCTACTGAAAAAACAGAAAACATTGTTAGCATCAAGCAGAGGTTTGTCTGGATACTGTTAAGCCTATTGGTTAATTCACCAGTGCTTAGGCGGCAGCCACTACAGCAAGAGTCAGCTCTAGTCCTCCCTCATAGGATGGAGAGAGTTCAACTGCAAACATGTAATTTATTACCACAGTGGTCACATTACAAACAGCTTTATATAATGTTTGCTGATTTTTTCCTGATTATACAGTTAATGTATTTTTATTGTAAAACTTGAAAAATACAGAAAATGAGTACGAAATATCAGCCCTACTCCACCCTCAAAGAGCTGGAGCACTGAATCTAAGATATTTCTTTTAAGGGAAAACCTTAAACCACTGACAACAATGATTTATTAAACTTTTTGTTTTTAACTATGGGGATATATATCTTCACAATTACCACCATGGTTTTTTTGTTTTTTTTAAAAATACACAATAGCATAAACTAAAGAATCTCAAGAAAAAGACTGAGAGTCTAGACACCATTTAGGGGTGGTCATCTCTAGGTGACTGTATTTATTTACAGGTAGTATGAGCTTCTTATTTGATGTTTCCTTTTTCCATTTCTTCCAAATGCCTCATATTACTCTTAAGATTAAAAAAAAAAAGCTTTATATTACCATTCCTCATGGTTATTTTTAGTAGCTATACAATAACCTGTAGTATTAATTTTACTAATCTGTCATTCTCATCCAAAAAGGATCAAGAAATATGTGTAAGTAAATACATGCCCTACACACATACAAACTGTAGTTATCAGTCATCAGTGTTTTCTCTCCATTTCCATTCAGATAATGTATACCTTTACATATACGCTTATTTTCCCCCAGAGATTAGATCACACTCGTGCATTTTTCAGCATTTAAACTCAATTTCTATATTTTGCATACTATTCCACAGTCTTAGATCTTTCAGTATAACTACATGCAGAACTACTTCATTCTGCCATAGTATTCTGAATTATAGCTATATTATAACTTAACCAACCCTATTATGAGCCATTACTTTAGTAAAAGGAGTTTTGACTGTTTCCAATTTATATTCTTAACAATGTTAAAATTTTTTCTGTGCAAAGTTTTTTCTTCTGCTGAATTATACCTTCAGAATAGAGGGATTACTGGCTTAAGGATTTCATGGTTGATACACAGTGCCAAATTGCTTTCTAAAAGGATCACACCAAATCACACCGCCAACAACTTAACACCCTTTTATCAGAGCCAAGCCAGCGGATCTTTGTTGTTTTTGTTGTTTAATCGGTGAATAAAACGAGCTTACTAGTTTACAATGAAGAAATTCAAATTTTTCTATTCCCCTTCAGTTTTATGGGGGGGGGGTGCCAAATTTTATTAAGTCCTCCACTTTTGCTATTATTGAAGTAGTCCCATGCTTTCTCCTATGTCAATTTACTGGAAATTTACCATACACACGGAATTTCTTACATAAAGCAATAATACTTTCACTCCTGCAACAATTCTCAATCCTGGAGGCTTATTCTTTCCATGACTAGATAAATTCTACCATGTACGAAGGCTCTTAACACTCATCTCACCTGCTTATAGGCAAGACTGCCTACTTCGAGCATTCTTACCGGACTGCTGACAAAACTCACCTCGCCTCCACACCAGATAGCAGTCCTCTATCACGGGCTTCCCTTTCAGTGTTTTATCCCTATTTCCAGATGTGGCAACCCACCTCCTCCCCCTTCATACCTCAAACAGCCCTGTTTCCGTGGTGAGCCTGTCTCCTGGTGCTGTCCGTGTCCAAGGTCCGTGACAGACCCCCATTAGGCGGCAGCCGTGTTTCTAAAGTGGTGGGACGCGGAGCCGCCCTAGGGACAGACAACCCTGGGCCCCCGAAGGGAGGTCGCGGCAGTCCGTCTCCGGGAAGGCCCCTCCCGCACCTGCGACGTCCGTGCCCACCCCCGCCAAGTCCACTGACCGTGTTCACGGAAGAGAGCGGGCCGGAGCTCGCGGGCTTTGTAGCAAAAGGCTGGCAGGATCCGACGAGCTACGCTTGCCGGCGCGAGAACAATGACCGGACAGGAAGTGCCTCGAGACGGGCTTCCGGCTTCCCAAGTCGCCAGGCCGGCCTCTCTAGGAATATCTGAGATGCTGTCTTCTCGGTGGGTGTCCAATACTGCAGCGGACCAGGGATGGGAGCAAGTGTTTAGGAGGGTGCAGGTGTATAGTGACCCTGAGCTTCAGCGAAGGGTACATCCCCTGACTCGGCAGTGCTTACGCGAGGCGCATACGCAGGAGCCTGAAGCCAGAAAGCATTTGTCTCTAGAAAGCTCTGATAATTTTGCCTCAAACGTTTTATTTTGAAATACAAACGGTATAGAAAAGTTGAAAGAATGGTACCATGAATACCTGTATCCTGCATCTGGACTCAACATGTGGCTACGTTTTCCTTCTCTCTATATATATACTGAAAAATATTTTGAAAGTTGTAAGCATCAAACCACTTCATTCCAAACACCAAAATGCTTCCTTTAATAATAATATTCTCCAAACGTTATAATACCACCATTACATAATGGTAAGAAAATTAACAATTTCCTAATGTCATCTAATATCCAATCATATTCAAATCTCCCCAACTATCCTAAAATATATATTTCATCATTTTGCTTTCAAATCGGTTTCACACGGTGCATTTGGTTATGGCTTTTTTAAGGTCTTGTTTTACCTTTACTTTTAATGATACCCAGGAAGTTAGAAAGATAATACCCTTCCCCCAGTTTCCCTCAACAAGTACAACTTAAATAATTATTGTTTAATATAAAATCAGGAAATTGACACTGGTACAATGTTTGTGTAGACTTCTACATCATTTTACCACGTGTATTTGTGTAACCACTACCACAATCAAGACACACTACTGTTCCAACATTACAAAGACCTTCCTAAGTGCTACCCCTCTCTCCCTCCTATTCCCCCACCACCATCCCCAACCTCTGGCAACCACTAATCTTTCATCTCTATATAGTTTTGTCATTTTATAATATTATATAAGTAGAATCATACAGAATACAACCTTTAGAGACTGGATTTTTTTTCAAACTCAGCATAATTTTTTTTTAACTCAGCACAATTTTCTTTAAATTCACTTGTCATTGCAGCTATGGGTCATTCCATTTTATTAGAGTAGTAAGTATTAATGCTATAAATAGAATAATGTTCTGGAGGGGCGCCTGGGTGGCTCAATTGTTAAGCGGCTGCCATCAGCTCAGGTCATGATCCTGGGGTCCTGGGATGGAGGCTAGCGTCCAGTCGCCTGCTCAGCCGGACGCCTGGTTATCCCTCTCCCATTCCCTCTGCTTGTGCTCCCTCTCTCACTGTGTCTCTGTCAAATAAATAAATAAAATCTCAAAAAAAGAAAGTTTTGGCCACTTGTTGAAGCTCTTTGGGTTACTTACAGATTTTAGATCTTACTTACAGATTTTAGATATTACTTACAGATTTTGACTATTAGAAATAAAACTGCTATGAACAGTGATGTACATGTGTTATATCTGAGTTAAGTTTTCATTTCTCTGGGGAGTAAATGCTCAGGAGTACATAAACTGGGTCATATCATAGTGCATGTTTGGTTTTACAAGCAACTGCCAAACTGTTTTCCAGACTGTCTGTACCAATTAACATCCTCAGCAATAGACAAGACCCAGTTTCTCTGCGTCCTTGACGAGATTTAATAACACTATGTATTTTTTTTCTTTTTTAAAGCTATTCTGTTGGGGTGCAGTCATTTTTAACTTATATTTCTCTACTGGCTAATGATGGTAAATATCTTTTCACTTGGTTATTTCCTATCTATATTTTGGATAAATGTTTTTACATGTATTTTGCTCATTTTTTAATTGAAAGTTTTGAGATGTCTTTATATAGTCTAGATACAAATCCTGTTGGATATATGATATACAAATATTTCCCCAAATCTGTAATGTCTTATCACTCTTACAAGTTTTTCTTTCAGAGCAAATTATTTTAATTATGATGAGGTCCAACTTATCATTTTTCCTTTTATGGAGCCTGCTTCTGATGTCAGTCTAAGAGTTCTTTGATTAGTCCTAGATCCTGACTATGGATGGATGGATGGATAAATGCCTATGGATATCAAATTCCACCAGTAGCCTTTGTTGGAAAAGATATCCCTCTCTACTGAATTACTATTGTACCTTTGTCAAAAATCACCTGGGCATTTGTGTGAGTCCATCTCTGGCACTTAGCGTCTTACGGTTCTTTAACATCTTAAAAAATAACCTCTCACCCTCACTTCTTATACCTTTCATTCTGGAAATTTTAATACATATATAAAAGCAGAGATCAGTACAGTGAACTCCCAATATTCATCCAGCTTCGACAATTATCACCCTCTTCCTTTTTCATCATATTTTTGAAGAATCCAGCACCGTTCTCTTATACAATATACCCTGTTCTAAATTTGTTTCTTGTAGTGTCATTTATCTTGTTTGTCTGCGTCCTGTATTTCCTGTAAACTAGCAATTAGGCCTAAGAAGCTTAATAAATTCAGGTTACACTTTTGGCTTATCCCATCACATGAGGAGGCACATAATGTAGGTGGTCTTGGTCTTAGTGATGGTTAAGAGGTGAATGCCAGTTTCTCTGTTAGAGTACAGCTTTCCCTTTGTAATTACATAATCTGTAGTGACTCTTGTGTAGCAGAGATATAAAGCATCTCCATATACATTACCTCGTAAGAACCTTGTGAGGTAGATATTCTCCTCCCTGTTATACAGATGAGGAAATCAAGGCTCCAAATAATAAAGGCATCTGCCCAACGAAAGTGGCAGAACCTCACTAGGTTTTAAGACTTTAAATCTTGGGCCCTTCCATTTTTCACTCTTGTTTACCTTTCAGTCTAATGAAGAAGCAGCCCTCAAGGAACTCAGGCTGAATTAGTAACATTTATCGATACATCAGCTCAGTGCAACTATTAGAAACACAATCTGGATATTAAGGTATTTATAGTCCTGCTACAGAACTGGGAGTTTTGAGAATTACAATATAAAACTAGCTACTCAAGAATATAAGATGAATTAAATCTACAAATATACAAAAGAGAAAAGAATGAATGAATGATTTGTCACAGGCAGTAATGGGCCTGACCAGAGGTGGATTCTGAATTGATTTAATCAAAACTTTAAGGACTTGGTTCTGTGTGAAACTTATGTAGCAAGTTGAGTACTGGAACAGAATTTTTCTTGAGTAACAAGCTTTCATATGTCAGCAATGGTGAAATGTACATTAGAATTGAGAATGAAATGGCAGGAATCATTAACTCAGGGGTTGGAGTTGAGGATTTTTCCCTATAAACAAAGAAAGCAACATAGGCTTGTCCTTCCATTTTGACATTCTATATCTGCCAGGTTTCAAATTTGAAGGTTGAAAAACAATTTTCCTTGGCATCAGTGTTAACAGCTGGACATAGTAATGTTTTTCCATAAAAGCCAATATTTCACCATCAAAACAAACTAGGCATATTATCCATTAATCCCATCAAAATTCCGAAAGCTGTTTTAAAAAAAAAAAAAAGTCTTCTTAGACTACTAAATCTAAAGTTGGCTATTTACCATACTTCCTCTTACTATAAGTATGAATATTTTTGAAGTTCCCAGAGTCCTAATATTGACATGATGAACAAACATTACATTGTGCCATGTTCTAGATTTTGATCATACCTCTTTTACCCAACTTCATCGACAACTAAATTATTTCACAAAGTATATTCACAAACAGTCTTTCACTTAATCCTCAAACTGAGGTAGGGATTATGTCAACATTTGACTGACAGAGATACTGAGGCCTAGAGGCTGACTTAACAACATTACATAGCTAGTAAGAGAAAGAGCCAGGACCTAAACCTTAGTCTTCTAATTCCAAATCTAATACTCTTAAGTTGTCCTCAAACTGCAGAGTCTTGCCCACTCAACTCCATGTCTGACATGCCTTGATCATACAGTCAACAGAGACTTTTTGCAGCAGTGATGCTATTTTTAGAATGTACTATACCATTTCAGAAACAATGTCCACTTTTTAATACAAAGATATTTTTGCTATCATTTACAACTACATCATTACCTCTCATAAGCTTCTTCAGTCTTCAAGTGCTCTAAGGTCCCTTTCCAGAGTTATAACAAATGGTCTAAGACATAGCATTCTTTAACTAGATTTTGGTTTATGTTTTTTGTAGTCTTGAAAGCCTAGGTTAACTTTCTTTCACATGAAAACTGCTTGTCTATAAAAGGGTCAATCATGAATTTTTTCCTTGCAAGGACCATATACTGGCATTTATCTAACGGTTACTTAGGTAGGCAGGGATTCTATCCTATTTTACAGATGACATTAGATTTTCTGAATCTCTCTCTTTGACTCATTGGCATTTTGGAACCAAGAGAATTCCTTCACAGTATGGATTTCTTGTTGAAGATGAAGGTTTGAAGTCTGAGAGAATTCTTTTTCAGACTCATCACATTCACAAAGTTTTCCATCTGTATGAATTTTCTGATGTACAGTAAGGTTTTTTCTCTGCCTAAAAACTTTACTACAATCATTACACCCATATGGTTTCTCCCCCGTATGGATTCTCTGGTGGCCAACTAAATTCCTCTTAGAAGTAAAAGATTTTCTACACTTCTCACACTCATATGGTTTTTCCCCAGTGTGCATCCTCTGATGTACAACAAGGTTTTTATTCTGACTAAAGTCTTTTCCACACTCATTACATTTATAAGGCTTCTCTCCAGTATGGATTCTTTGATGCACCATAAGATTTCTACTAGAGGTAAGAACTTTTCTACATATATGACATTCATAGGTTTTTTCCCCACTGTGAATTCTTTGATGTTCAATAAGGTTTCTGTTGTAAGTAAAGCCCTTCCCACACTCATTGCATGCATAGGGCTTCTCACCAGTGTGGATTCTCTGATGTGCTATAAGGTTTGAGCGGTAACTGAAGACTTTCCCACAATCACTGCATTTATAAGATTTTTCCCTTGTATGAATCCGCTGATGTCCAATGAGGCTTTTCTTCAAAATGAAGCATTTACCACACTCATTACACTCATAGGGTTTTTCACCACTGTGGATTCTCTTATGTTCAATGAGGTTTCTGTTAGAACTGAAAGCTCTTCCACATTCACTGCATTCAAAGGGCTTTTCTCCGGTGTGGATTCTCCGATGTACGAGCAGGCTTGAATTATAACTAAAAGCCTTCCCACAATCCTCACATTTGTAGGATTTCTCCTGTGTATGTAGTTTCTGATGGACCATGAAGCTTTTGCTCATGATAAAAGTCTTCCCACACTCTCGACATTCATAGGGCTTTTCCCCATTGTGTAGTCTCTCATGGTCAATCAGGTTTCTGTTAGAACCAAAGACCTTCCCACAGTCTTTACATTCATAGAGATTCTCTCCAGTATGGAACCTCTGATGTAAAATGAGGCTCTTCTTTAGAATGAAAACTTTCCCACACTCATTACATTCGTAAGGTTTCTCTCCATTATGTAGTCTCTGATGGTCAAAAAGGTAAGCACTCTGAGTGAAGGCTTTCCCACATTCGGTACATTTATATGGCTTCTCTCTGCTATGCATCCTCTTATGGTCAATGAGGTTTGATTTTGAATTGAAAATTTTCCCACATTTTTTGCAACCAAAAGTCTTCTTTTCTGTGTGAACTCTCTGGTGTAAGAGGAGGCTTTTGCTTCGAATGAAAACTTTTCCACATTCTTTACACTTGTATGGGTTCTCTGCACTGTGGAGCCGCTGATGGTCAACAAGGTAAGTGGTCTGAGCAAAGGTTTTTCCACATTCATCGCATTTATATGGTTTTTCCCCAGAGTGGATTCTCTGGTGCAGAATGAGGCTCTTCTTCAGAATGAAAGCTTTCTGACACTTGTTACATTTATAAGGTTCTTCCCCTTTGTGGAGCCTCTGATGGTCAATGAGGTAAGCATTCTGAGAGAAAACTTTCCCACATTCATTACATTTATAAGGTCTCTCCCCAGAATGGCGCCTTAGGTGTATAATAAGGCCTGAATGCCTATAGAAGCCCTTTCCACACTCCTTGCATTTATAAGGCTTCTCCCCAGTGTGGATTCTCTGATGGTTTAGAAGGTAAGCACTCTGAGAGAAGGCTTTCCCACATTCATTACATTTATAAGGTTTCTCCCCAGAATGGTTCCGTAAATGCATTAGAAGGCTTGAACGTTGAATAAAGCCTTTTCCACACTCCTTACATTTATGAGGTTTCTCACCAGTGTGGATTCTCCGATGGTTTATAAGATGGGAGATTTTACTGAAATGTTTAAAACATATATCACATTTATAAAACTTCTTTCCTTCAGTACCTATTAAACTTTCAGAAAGAGCAGAACTTGAAGTCAAGCTTTCTCCAAATTCCTTCCACTTCTGGCCTTGTTTTTCTGGTAGAGCCCTTTTCTTCTTATCTCTTTCACAGATGGAAACTTTCTTTAGGGTATCTCTTTTCCCTGTTTTAGTTCCCCAATGATCTGCCAAAACTTGCCATTCACATGCTTCCTCAAAATCAAGGGTTTGAGGAACACCTCCTTGAAGTCTTTTGGATGTTCCTTTCTGAGAATCAGCTCTTTGAGAAATGCTTGGCTTTGGAGTCACCTCATTCTCAGTCATGGTCTCCCATTCTGGTAAAAGGAATTAAAAATGCAAATGTTACCATGTCCCTGTGTTGGTGAGAACAAGATCTTCATATGACTTTAAAACAAGCCAGTAGGGTACATTTTTATATGAATACAAAAGAAGATACTTTTCATTAAATGAAAGCACAAAGCAGAATACTACACTGACAAGATTCTGTTTTAGCACAGAACTCACTCAGATACTTCTAAGCTCTCTGTCATCAGGGAGCAGATGGAAAAATATAAATGATATTGAGTAAACAGATGTAAGGAAGAACCAGAGAGAGAACATGGGATCACGTGTAGCTTGTTCAGACCATGAGACTCAGGAAGCTGGATGGAACAGGGAGAATCATTTGGCTTATAAAGGATTGTCTCTTTATTTTCTTCTGCTAAGAAGGTGGAAACTCTAATGGAGAGAAAATATACCTCAGGACCCTAAAACAATCTTTAATTTTTGAAGAGTCAAGTGCACAAACATTTTTTAATTACTTGAAAGCAAGTAGGGAAAAAATCCACTAAAAAGCAACTTAATGCTTAGAATTCATCTATAATCCCACTATTCCTTTTAAAATTAAGAAATGGAAAACATCAGGACTGAGTTAGATTCAATTAAATATAAAAAGGAAGAGGGGCGCCTGGGTGGCTCAGTTGGTTAAGCATCTGACTCTTGATTTCAACTCAGGTCATGAGCTCAGGATCATGAGATTGAGCCCCACATTGGGCTTTGCACTCAGGATGGAGTCTGCTTGTCCCTCTCCATTCCCCTGCTTGTTCTCTTATAAATAAATGAAATCTTAAAATATACATACAGAAATACAGAATAGAAAAAAAAATGAAAGAGGCATTTTAAAAACATAATACATCTATAAAATAATGTGGCTGAACTAGTAAACTGCCAGTCCCTTTCTGGTCCACATTCTCAAATACTGTAAAATGAGAAATTAATCTTTTTGAAATGTTTTGGCAACTTACTTTCACCATTCAAATATAAGGAGAAATTATGAACTTGTTCCCCAAATTATCTAGTAAGTAAAATAATGTGAATAATAGTGGTATTATCTTCTATTAGTGGATAACAACACTGTTCTTCTAGCCAAACAGAAAGAAAACACGTAGGAAAGAAATAGCTATTTTATTCCATTATAAATTTAATTTATGAGAGGGTGAGGATAGAAAATACCTAATAAATGTCAACTTGAACTACATTCTTAGGTCAGGTTCTCCAGGATGTCCCTTTCTCCAGGATTCAGGCAAGACTGCCAATCACACTGCTTCACCTGACTATAGGGATAGGCATGTGTCCTATCCAATATTGGTATTCCAGTTTCCTCATTCACAGTGATTGGATGAAGGAGTGGTTTCACAGTTTAAGCAGGATTCTGGTTTCAGGAAAGTTCTCTTTAAGCAAGTAGAAGTATTTTAAAGAAGTAGAAATGCTTTTAAGAAGTGGAAGTGCTGCAAGTGGTTAATTGAGATAAAAAATGGTTAAAAAATGAGCAATTCTTGGAACACCTGGATGGCTCAGTTGTAGAGTATGCAACTCTTGATCTTAGGGTTGTGAGTTCAAGACTCACACTGGGCACAGAGTTTACTTAAAACAAAAAACAAAAACAGAAAGACAGAACTGCCTTAATATACATATTCTAAATGCCTTGAAAGGAAAAAAATGCCTGGGTGGCTCAGTCAGTTTAAGTGTCTGCCTTTGGCTCAGGTCATGATCCCAGGGTTCTGAGACTGAGTCCCACATGGCTCCCTGCTCAGTGGGGAGTCTGCTTCTCCCTCTCCTGCTCCTCCTCCCTGCTTGTGCTCTCTTTCTCTCTTCCTGTCTCTCTCAGATAAATAAATTCTTTAAAAAAATAAAATAAAATTCTTAAAAATAGAGAAATCAGCAATTCTTGTATACACAGTCATTAGCTGGTTAAACTGTTTTAAACAATTTGGTATCAAAATTTTTGTATAGAAATCAGACAATGTGTAGGTCCACTGAGCTTTAGCAGACTTGGTGGGAAAATGTCAGATTGATAAGAGGAAGCTGGTTACTTTCTGCAATCTTTGATGAAGCCTGCAAGAAACAAAGAGGCTTCGCTACTTCCAACCCTCCCTTTTTCTTTAATCCATGTCCATTCCACTGCCAATTATCTTTCCAATAGGTAAATTTGATCATGTCACTCACCTGCTCAAAATACACAATTCTTCATTGCCTAGAGGATAAAGCACAAGTAACCAGCACAGCCCTATAGATGCCCTCATCTGCTCTCTGCCAATCTTTCTGGTTTCACTTCTTGCCATTACTCTTTATGCCCCTAGACTCTAGCCAAAGAGAACTACACGTAGATACCCATACATGTCATGTTTCTGCTTGCTTCTCTATCACCGTCCATGCTTTCTTCTCTTCCTCAATTGTTCTTCCTCTTCCCAATTCACTACAAGCCCAATAACCTACACCCTTAAAAATAAGCCCAAAAGTCACCCCCTCCAGACATTACCAAATATTACAGAAATAAAAAGGATTCTAAGGGAATGCTAGAAATGATTCTGTGCAAATAAACTGCATAATTTAAGATGAAATGGGCAATTCCTTGAAGGACACAAATTACTAAAACTGACTCAAGAAGAAACAGAAAATCTGAATAGATCTCTAAACTGAGTCAGTAATCAAAAAACCACCTGCAAAGAAAAGCCCAGGCCCAAAGTACTTCACTGACAAATTTTACCAAACATTAAAAGAATACCAGTTTTTCACAAACTCAACAGAACACTTAGGAACACTTTACAACTCACTCTCTGAAACCAGTATTACTCTGATACCAAAACCAGACAAAGACATCACAAAATTTTTTTTAAAAAAGAAAGAAATCTACAGATAAATAGATCTTATGAATATAGATATAAAAGTCCTCAACAAGATACTAGCCCACATAATCCGGCCAACACATGAAAAAAAAAAATTATACACCATGATCAAGTGAGATTTATCACAGGAATGCAATATGGCATAATACTGAAAAATCAATTAATGTAATATACCATATCAAAGTAATAAAAGACAAAAATCATATAATCATCTCAACAGATACAGAAAAAGTATCTGGGAAAATCCAGTACCCCTTCATGAATAAAGCACTTGACATCAAGTAGGAATAGAAGGAAAACTTCTTCAGGGTGATAAAGAAGATCTACCAAAAAATCCAAAGTTAACATCAAACTTAATGGTGAACAATTGATGCTTTCTCTCTAAGAACCCTTAACAAAAAAAAAGATTTCTGTTCTTGCCACTATGCAACATAGACTATAGGATTCAGCCAGGGTAGTTAGGCAACAGAAAAAAAGAAATCACCCTGATTGAAAACAGAGAAGTAAAACTACCTCTATTTGCAGATGAAAAGACCTTATATGGGAAAATCCTAAAGAATTTATGAAAAAAATTGCTAAAACTAAGTAAATACAACAAAGTTGCAGGATACAAGATCAATAAACAAAAAACAATGGGATTTCTACACAATAGCACTGAACAATCCTAAAAGGAAATTAAGAAATAACAGCATAAAGAATAAAAGACCTAGGAATAAATTTTAAAAAGAAGTACAAAACTTAACACTCTGAAAACTACAAAACACTGTTGCACGAAGTTAAAGACTAAATAAATGAAAACATATCCCTTGTTCATATTTGGAAGATTTAATACTGTTAAAATGGTAATAATATCCACACTGATCTACAAATTCAGTGCAATCATCCCTATGGTAAAAAATGACAAGCTAATCCTAAAATTGACATGGAAACTCAACAAGCCTAGAAGAGCTAAAACAATACTGAAAAAGAACAGAATTGAAAGGCTCACACTTCCTGATTTTAAAAAGGACTTTGAAGCAACAATAAGAAGACAGGGTTCCACTGACATAAGGACAGACATATAATCAAAGGAACAGAACTGAGAGTCCAGAAACAAGCCTCCACATTTATGGTTAACTGATTTTCAAAAGGGTACCAAAACAAATCAATGGGGGGAAAATGCTGCTGAGATAATGAATTAGGGCTGAAACACAGAAAGAATGAAGTTGGACTCTTACATCACATACAAAAATTAACTCAAAAGGGATCAAAGTACTAAACACAAGACTGAAACTATAAAAATCTTAGAAGAAAACACATATGCAAGTCTCCATGACCTTGAATTAGGCAATAGTTTCTTAGATATAGGACAGCAAACCACAAGCAACAAAAGAAAAGATAAATTGAAATTCATCAAAATTAGTAACTTTTGTGCTTCAAATGATATCACCGAGAAAGTGAAAAGACACAGAATGGGAGAAAATACTTGAAAGTCCCATATCTGATAAGGTATTTGTATCTAAAATATATAAAATCCTACAACTCAAGAATAAAAAGACAACCCAATTAAAATATAGGCAAGAATCTGAAAAGATATTTCTTCAAAGACATACAGCCAATAAACACATGAAAAGTTGCACTCTTTAGTCATCAGGCAAATGCAAATAAACATCACAATGAGTTATCTCTTTAGATCCACTAGGATGGCTATAATCAGAAAGATCATACATTATTAAAGACTGTAAATGCTGGGAAAGATTTGGAGAAACTCTGGGGTGCCTGGGTGGCTCTGTCAGTTAAGTATCTGCCTTCAGCTCAGGTCGTGATCCTGGAGTCCCAGGATGGAGCCCTGCATAATGCTCCCGCTCAGCCGGGAGTCTGCTTCTCCCTCTGACCCTCCCACTTTTTGTGCGGGCTCACCCTTGCTCTCTCTCTCTCTCTCAAGTAAAATCTTAAAAAAAGGATCTGGAGAAACTGGAACATTTACATACTACCAGTGAGAGTGTAAAATGGTGCAGTAACTTTGGAACAGTCTGTCAGCTCCTCATATGATTAAACATAGTTACCTTATGACCCAGTGTTTTATATGGATGGATGCTTCTATGATTTGTCTTGCATAACCAACCACCCAGACTGCATGTATGCAGACAGGCTACAGAATCTTGTTTGTGTGACTCAGACTATGTGAATAACCTTGGAAGCCTCATTATTTAAAATATATTATCTGGCCTCCAGGTCAGAACTGGCCCTTCTGGATGCCAAGAGTTATAAATCTTGCCTCACACCCTCTCCTCCTACAGGCGGGGCTAGCTTCCCAAGTATGTAACCTGGGAGGGGAGGCAAACACGAACAGCCCTGGCTCCTTGAAAATATAAAAACATGGTTGGGACGCCTTGGTGGCTCAGTTGGTTAAGCAGCTGCCTTTGGCTCAGGTCATGATCCCAGCGTCCTGGGATCGAGTCCCACATCGGGCTCCTTGCTCGGCAGGGAGCCTGCTTCTCCCTCTCCCTCTGCCTCCACCTGTCACTCTGTCTGCCTGTGCTCGTTCGCTCTCTCTCTCTCTCTGACAAATAAATAAATAAAATCTTAAAAAAAAAAAAAAGAAAATATAAAAACATGGTAACATAGAAACGTAGCTCACTCCAAACCGCACAGAGGGGTACAAATGTTTTAACTTCAGACCCCAACATTTCTGCTCTATAAGTATGGCCCGTATGGGGATGATCAGTTGGAAGTCTCACCTGAAGGGAGGATGCTCCACCCAAGCCTCTCAATCTGGACTCCAGGCAGGCTGTCTCCACTGGGCTTCCCCAGCTAATGAGGTTGGAGGTTGTATACCCGACTTAATGTAGCTTTATCTTATTTCTCATTTACTGTTTACTACTGCTCTCATTTATGTATAGATTCCTTTCCTCTTCTGTTTCTATTAAGTTTCTATAATAATAATAAAGTTTTCTTTCCTTTTAGAAACCAAAACAGAGGTGTTGTGAATCTTTTTACAGATCACCCAGCTAGTCCAATCTTTGGTATATATCCAAAAGAAATGAAAACATACATCCACACAAAAGCTTGCACACAAATATTCACAGCACCTTTATATAGCTCAAAGGTGGAAACAAAATTTTTATATGTCTATCAACTGATGAATCAATAAAATGTGATATATATACAGACAAGAGAATATTATTTGGCATTGAAAGGAATAAAGTATTAATGCACACAACACAGATGAATCTTGAGAACATTATGCTAAGTAAAAGCAGTTACAAAAGACCACATACTGTATGATTCCATTTATATAAAATGTCCATAGAATAGACAAATCTAGAGAGAGAGAAAGCAGATTAATGACTGCCTAAGGCTGGGGTAGAGGGGCAGCTGGCTGAAATGAATGTGACTGCTATATGGTATAAGGCTTCTTTTTGGGGTGATGAACCGTTCTAACATTAATTGTGGTGATGGTCACACAACTCTGTGTATTACTAACAACCACTGCACTGTAATCTTTAAATGACTAAATTAAAAGATATGTGAATTATACCTCAGTAAAACTGTTATTAGAAAAAAAAACTGTTATTAGAGTAAAAAGCCACCCTCTCTGTAAATCTTTCCCACTCCTGCCCCACCCTCCTAGTCCTACTATCCTAAGCTCTTATGGGCTCCCACACTTGTGCACACTTTTATTACATAGCATTTGTTATGCTGTATTGTAATTATTAGTATAAATGTCTACCACTCCAACTTGAATGTTTGAAGTCTGGGGTTAAGCTTAATATATGGGAAGGACTCAATATGACCTGAATTTCTCTATTCCAATCCCTTATATAAACATAAACAAATCTTTTACATACTGAAACAGTGTGTGCAAGCCATCTGAGAATCTGCTTTTCTACCAAATTGTTTATCAATGCATGGAAATTGAGAGCACAGAATTGTCATATTTGAGAGTGTCGTAATGTAACTCCAAGTCAAACACCATGGTTTGCTTAGTACTTTATCTCAGGGGATTAGGATGTGCCCAACTTTTAACCATTATAAATCCTTAGACATGTTACTTATTTTCCTCTTTCTGAACCATTTCCTTAAGCCTTTCCTTAACCTTTCATCCTCAAATGAAAATCATTAGGTCAAAGGGGATAAACCCTTGGGTATCTGTTTGCTGAAGTCCCAACAATATTGCAGTTGAAGCCTAACTTATTTGTTAAAATTGATTCAAACTTCTCTTTCCTCACAGAGCTAGACTAAATAAGCAATTCCATCTTCTCTTTTTTTTTTTTTTTTTCGTTTAACTCAAACCCATCAAGAATTTATTTTGGCTTATAGCATGAGTTATATGGATCCATAGTGAGTGTTTTTCATAAAATTCACCAATTTACTCATAAAACATTTTTAAATTCTTAGAAAAGATGGATTATTGAGTAAATAGCATTACAACTACTAAAAGCCACTTGGGTTAAAAAACAAAGAAACAAACTGGATTCATATGTCATTCTATATATCAAGACAAATTTTAGAGGTAGTAAAGCTAAAAATTAAAATTAAACAATAAAAGTATCTGAAAAAAATACAAGTGATTTTTTAAAAGAAAAATAATTTTACTGGAGTGCCTGGGTGGCTCAGTTGGTTAAGTGCCTGACTCTTGATTTTGGCTGAGGTCATGATTTCAGGGTCACAGGATTGAGCCCCACAACAGGTTCTGTCCCCAATATGGAGATTCTTCAGATTCTTCCTTTCTCTCTGCCCCTTCCCTTCTCCTGCTTGCACACTCTCAATAAATAAAATATTAAAAATAAATAAAATAATTTTAGAGATCACAAAGACCATAAAGGAAAATACTGCTAAATTTAATATTACATAAAAGATTTCCTAAAGATTAAAAATAACAGTTCATAAATAACTCTGAAAGGCAAACAAATGGGAAAAACATATGCAATACTTGGCAAAGGGTCAGCAGGTCTCATAAATAAAAGAAATATGTAGAAGGGATATGAATAGAAGTGAAACATTTCACAATAAATGTGAAAAAATTTCAACCATACTAATAATCAAAGAAATGAAAAACAAAAAACAGTATTTGTCTTCTACCTAGCAGAGATTTAAAACACTGACCAAATCATAAGCACATATAAGGGAGATGGGCCCTCTTCTGCTCTTTTCATGGGAAGGTGAATTGGTACATCATTGGTAGAAAGCAGTCTGGTAACATGTATCAAAATATAAAATCTACAGAATGTTTGGCCCACTACCAGCACATCTAAGATAGTAAAAGATATATTCTCATTAAGTGTAAAAATTTACAGTATAAGTTACTGTGAACAATAAAATAAAAAGGTTGCAACATACCCAAAACAATCAGTATTTTCATTAATGTAAACTACAGTCAATTAGAAAACATGAGAAAAGATTCCAATTCCAAAGAACCAATATAACCTGAAATATGCAAGATCCAGAAGAGGACAATTTTAAAACAGGCCTGAAACATAAAAGCAGTGCTGAACAAATGGAAAGGCATGTAATGTTCCTGAATAGAAATTCAGTATCATAAAGCTGTCAATGTAAATCATGACACACAGACAATAGGATAGTATGCAGCTATTTAAACTGATACTATAAATCTATATTTCAGTCCAAATGAGATAGTGCATTAGTTGAACCCTCAACTTTTAACGTATATTTGTCCAAACAAAAATCTTTCCTTTATCTTCAAAGTCTAGCACAAAGCTACCTCCTTTATGGCCTCTCCTAAACTCAGGAATGGTACTGGTTGTTTGGTCCTCTTCATTTCTATCTTAAAAGGTTTATCACACTCTTATACTAATTATTTTACTTTGCCTTATTTATTCTTCCTATGCTCATCTCCCAAACTATGATAAGCTACTTAAGGGCAGAATCATTTCCACAGTTGCTATCACATGATAGATATTTTCATGTTTGTTGGAAGCACAAATGGCTACTAAATATTTTTAAATGTTCTTACTTTATTACTAGTCATAAAAGTCCACCAGAGAATAAAGATATTACAACTTTTAAAAAATTGTATCAGCAACAATTTAAAAGAATGGGATTACACAGTACCAATTAAGGCAGAGCAAAAAGAGTGTTATGTATCTCTCCATGAGGACAGAGATCACCTGGGCAAGCAATTTGATAGTATGAGAGAAGAACCTTAAAACAATTCAAACACTTAGGCCTACTAATTCTACTTCTAAAAAAATAATGAGAAATAAAGAAAGGCCTTAGCTACAGAGAGAGATGATTATTACAGAAATCATCTAGAATAAGGAAATGGCTAAATTATGGCACAAATTATGTAGCCAGTAAAAAAAAACTCATACAGGAAAATATAGAAAGGTAATATTTCAAAATTTTGATAGTAGTTGTCTACAAAGACTGGGTTTAAGTTGTATTTTCTTCTAATATCCTATGCTTTCCAAAATAAGTATATTCTACTTTCATAATCAGAAAACAAAGGCTGATGAAATAAAGGTAAGAATGATGGGAAGACAGAATCCTTACCTAGGGAGGTCACATTTCCGTAATTCTCCAACATCACATCCCAGTACAAAGCCCTCTGAATCGGGCCCAGACACTCCCATTCCTCTGAAGTGAAGCATACTGACACCTCCTCAAACATCACCAACTCCTGAAATAACAGGTATGTGTGAGATTATCCATGCCCAGGAGCTCCCCTACTGAGAAGTTCCTTTCACTTTTAGTAAAGGATACATTATGAGGCCATGAGGTGAGCAAGGGCTATCAGAGAGACATAAGGAAACCCCACACAGTCTACCTTCCAATCACATGAACTGTGATTTACAGATAGGAACTGACTGGGCCCCAAACACTAGGATGACAGAGGACACCTCAGCCATGGTTTGGTAGTACAGAGAGGGCCTTAGGGAAGGAAAGAGAATGCAAACCTACCTGGGGCTGGGCTGTTAGGAGCATGAGGGCCATTAACTGATTTCTTGGGTTCTCTTCTTGGGAAAGGGCAGAAGCTTCAGGTGCAGGGGAATCTGAGGAAGGAGCAAAAGCTGCATGTGAAATCACTGCTATTCCTGACTACTAATCCAAGTCCCATTTCTTCTACAAACAAGGAATTCAGAAAGACCCACAACTCCCAGGACTAGACAATGATGGCTATAAAATGACTTACAAACCTCTTCTGAATGACTTCCATGTACAGGACTGGAATAATAAAAGAACAGCAATAAGAACAGAAAAAAGGTCACAGGGACCCAGGAAAGGATAGGTGGGAGAGTAACAGAAAGAACTTGGTACCATAAGGATTTCATGTACAAGGCAGAAGAAGAGGCAACTAACTGCTAGATCCGGAGAAAGTCCAAAGCCAGGATCACTAAGTACCATGTTGAGGATCCTGGAGATTGAACATCACTGGGTCGGTAAAAGGATTTTGGCAAATTTCAGTTGCTATGTGGCTGCCAATGGGTGCATGAGGAACTGCTGTTCCTGGAGTGCTCATCCCTTCCTGAAGAAGGTCCTGGTCCTGAACAAGAACTGGAACCTAGGAACAAGCAAAACAAAATAAGCTGACTCTTCTTGTACCTACAGAAAACAGACTCACCTAACCACTACAGACCTCTTTCTGCCCACAATCTAGAACTATGATATCAAAGATCCACCTCAAGGATCAAGCATCAAAACAGCAGTAAATCTTTGCCTTGAGAACAATGGAGCTGGTCCTCTAGCTCTACTCATGGCTCTGGTGACCTCTCTCACTGAGACTAAACAGAATGGTGGAAACAGAAGTGAGATCTGGGTGTGGGCTAAGGAGGGAATGGGAAGTAATAAGTAATAATTAAGAGCGTGGGTTTTAGCTTCAGACCTGGTTTTACATCAGACTTGGCTGGGTTCAATACACTCTTCTACTTATTTACCCCTTTATTATCCCTTCCTGCTCCAACAGAAGAAACACCAAGAGTCTAAACACATGGTTTTGCTGCTAGCTAGATATATGACAAAAGGAAATCCAGTGAATCTTTCTCTGCCTCCACCTTCCTATCTTTCAAATAAGGAGTGCCTTGGAATGAAATATATAGCTCTAAAATTCTTCATTTTTATGATTAAAATAAACAAGCCCATCCAATTTAATGGTCAAGAGTAATAAAATCTTTCCAAAAGTAAATATCTCAACCCATTCCCTCAGCCCACAAAATCCCCAGTAGGGGCAGACAAGGGGAGGTCCTGCCAGATTTAGAAAGTTTCAAGAAAGAAGCTTCAAGAATGAAGCTTTCTAAATCATTCTTTTATACTCCAAGCTTACATCATCATTCTTAATAAACTTATACAAATGATACATATGCTTCTGTTTAGGGGAACACTTAGAAACACTGTTTCTCAGGTTATTCAACCAAATTCTGCATTAGCAGGCATCACCCAGAGGGATAAGATGCAATCAATACCTTTTTGCTAACTCTGAATTAGGCCCAAGATGCCAATCATAAATCAATTTCTCCACAGATATTCTATGATCTGAAAAAGCTCATGAACCTATTGTAATAAGCATTAGGGTTGCTAATGAGCTATTAATTGTTTATGAAAATTACAGGATCACCCTACAGCCCAGCTTGCCCTGCCTTAATCCTCTCTTTCCTTCCATGCCAAATTTTTCCCCTCCCTCTTTCTCACTTTTAGTGCTGGTCCATCAAGGTCTTTTTGTAGCTCCTCTACCAGGGCCACGGCCTCCTCACCACTCCCAGGGCGATGGATCTGCACCCAGGTCCGAATCTCCCCAGGCAGAATGCTCAGGAACTGCTCCAGGACCAGCAGCTCCAGGATCTGGGCCTTAGTACGAGCTTCTGGCCTCAGCCACCGACGACAGAGCTCCCGGAGCCGGCTCAGTGCCTCCTGGGGTCCAGATGTCTCATGGTAACGTAACTGTCTAAAGTGCAGGTGGGAGGTCTCCCAAACAGAGGAGCTGCTTCCTTGGAAGCTGGTTCCCCATTTCCAGGTATCATCCTTCCCTTTAACAAGACCCTCTTGTCTCAGAGCACTGTGGGCCCAATTTTCTCTTGTCATTGTTGTCATTTAAGAAAGGCTCCTCTCCAGGCCCTCTCAATTCTTGCTTGACTTCTTCCTTAAAGCCTGGAGAACATCATCTAGAAGACCTCAAGAAATCATTGATAAAGTTAACCAAAGTTTCCAAAGTTAACCAAAGTTAACCAAAATTTCCAGACCCCAGTCAGTTTCCAGTGATGAAGAGAAGCTCCCTGCATACAAGGTTCTAGGTTCTGGGCAGTGCCTCCTCTGACAGAAGCCCCTGTCCAAGGCTCTAAGGACACAGACACTGATGTTACCCAGACCACTGTTGCAACCAAAGTCATGAAATCCCTTTAGTCTTTATTCATAATGTCTCCTCCACCTAATTATAATAAATCTTTATCTACCACTCTAACAATGGGCATCCTGGCTACTCCTGTGTGATCTTAAACAAGTTACTTCACTACTGAGTCTATTTCTTAACCTGAAGAATGGGGGTAGTAATAGGTCCTACTACATACAGCCTTGTGTAAAATTTTGATATTTACATACATTTCAAGTTTTGAACAGTACCTGCATATGGACTCAAATGTCGGTATTATCTTTTTTTAAAAAAGACTTTATTTATTTATTTATTTGACACAGAGAGATCACAAGTAAGCAGAGAGGCAGGCAGAGGGAGAGGGGAAAGCAGGCTCCCCGCTGAGCAGAGAGCCTGACGCAGGACTCAATCCCAGGACCCTGAGATCATGACCTGAGCCAAAAGCAGAGGCTTAACCCACTGAGCCTCCCAGGAGCCCCAGTTATTATCTTTCTATAAATAGAATTCTTTCTTATGTTCCTTACAGTCAACAAGGTCTTAATTCTGATACACATGAGACAAAATCCTAACACCTTCTCAATTAACACAAAAAGCTAAACTAAGTTAGCTTTACTATACATTGAATTCTCTGAAAATTGTTCATTACATCAAAAAAATATTCAGATAAATTTTACTTTTATTATATAAAACTTAGGCTTGTGGCTCTCTAAAAATCTTTTTTTGGAAATAACAGTTATTTTTCTTATTACATACATAAAATTTGTAAAATTGGTAAAGACAAAACCAGAGAATAATCACTGCTATTGTTTTATACTACATTCTTCTGATCATCTGCACCAATGTGTATCACGAGACTGGAACTAACAGTACATCTCTGTAACTTGCTTTTCACATATATCTTGTCAACATCTATTACATAACCCTCATCATTATTTTAAGCGCATATGAGCCCATTCATACTTAAGTACTCCCCTGTTGTTAGACATTTAAATTATTTATAATTTCCTCCTATTATAAATTCGGCCATGATGACTATCCTTGCTAGCGAATTTTTGGTTACATCTCTGCTTATTTTTCTCAGGAAGAATTCCCAGAAAAAAAAACCTGCTGGGCTGAAAGGTACAAATAGTTTTAAGCTTTTGAGATTATAACAGTTACATTACTGTCAGTGACATATGAAAGCACCCTCACTAATTTTATTTAACACTTGGACCCTTACAGAGCATGTTTATAACTAAGCAGAGGAGGCAGAAATGGAAACACAATTTCAATATAGTATATAAATAAAATTAATAGTAGATCATACCAGCACAGAAAGAATTCATGAAAGGTTATTTTGGATTGGACTTTAAAGAAAAATAAAAAGACCACTGGAGTATTAGGTAAGCCATTCCAGGAAGAAAGAACTGTATTTCCAAAAGCATGGGAATAATAGCACATACAGCCCTATTAGAAATGTGCTTTATATGAAAGGAAGGAAGGAAGGAAGGACGGAAGGAAGGAGGGCAGGGAGAGTACAGAGATTACTTAGAAGATTACTTAAAAATAAAATATTTTTTAAAAAATGTATCTTAGAAGTCTTTCCTGTCACACATAGCCCCTCCTGTCTTTTACTGATGCATGATATCACTATATAGGTGTATCATAATTTATTTACCCACTCCATTACAGATGGGCAGTTTTCAATTTTTTCTTACTAAAAACAATATTATCATTAAAAACCTTGAGCACACATCAATTTGCATGTGTGTAGGCATAAATGTGAAAAGTTCTTAAAGAACTGTTGGGTCAAAATTTATATGACTTATAATTATTTTTTAGATTTTACTTATTCATTTGATGGAGAGAGAGTGCGTGCACATGCACACAAGCAGCGGGGGAGGGGAGAAGGGAGAGGAGAAAGCTTAGCAGTGAGACTGACATGGGCTCGATCCCAGGACCCTGGGATCCTGAACTGAGCTGAGCGCAGACACCCAACCGACTGAAACACCCAGGTGCCCTGCGACTTTATCATTTTGATATTGACTATTGTGTACACAACAGTTTACACTGTAAGAAAATTAGTCCTTTGTTACAATGGGAGTGGAAAATTTTTCCTTTTCTCATGTCTTTGCCATACACCTTATGTGACTTTGTTTATATTTGTTTTGCCACGCAACCAATCTTTTTCTTCATGCTCTAGGTTTTGTGTCATAGTTAGAAAGGCCTTTCCTACTCCGAGCATGAATGTAGTATTAACTAACAGGGTCAAAAATCTATATGGGAGGAATGATGGGGGAGGGAGGACTACATCTCAGGAAGGCCAGTAAAGTTTTACAATGGTCTAAACAAATGATTAAGTCCTAAACTACGTAGCACTTGGATAAAATAACTGAGAAAAACTGAACAGTTCTTAGTAAGTGATCTGAGGGTGATGGAAAGGAACTTTCAAAAAGGATTTCTATCCCACATTCACAGACAGAAAGATTCAATATTGCCAAAGTGCCAGTTCTTCCCTAATTTATCTATAGTTCAGTGCAACTCCAATTACAACCTTAGTTAAGTTATTTTGTGGATACCAACAAATTCATTCTAAAGTTTACAGTAGAGACAAAACACCCAGAACAGCCAACATGACATTGAAGAACAAAGCTGAAGGACTGACACCACACATGAAGAGTTATGATAAAACTATAGTAATCAAGATAGCCTGGTGTTGGTGAAAGAATAGATAAATTAATGGATCAGAATACAGAGTCCAGAAATAGGTCCACACAAATAAAACTGTTATTTGATAAAAGAAGAAAGGCAAGAAAATACAGTGGAACAAAGTATTTTCAGCAAATGGTGCCAAATAACTGGACATTCACATGCAAAAAAAAAAATAAACCTAGATAAATCTTACACACTTCACAAATATTAACTCAGGATGGATCTCAATGTGAAATGCAAAACTATAAAATTCTTAGAAGATAACAGAGGAAAAAATTTAAATGATCTTGGTTATGGCGATAACTTTTTGTGAAATGCAAAATTATAAAATTCCTAGAAGATAACGGATGAAAAAATTTAAATGATCTTGGTTATGGCAATAACTTTTTAGATACAACACAAAAGGTGTGATCCATGAAAAAAATAGTAAGGTGGACTTTGATAATATTTAAAAATTTCTGCTCTGTGAAAGACAATGTCAAGAGAATGAGAAGACAAGCCACAGACTGAGAAAAATATTTGCACAAGGCATACATATTTGATAAAGAACTAAACTCTTAAAACTCAAGAGTAAGAAAACAACTCAATTTAAAAATGGCCCAAAGACCTTAACAGACACCTCACCAAAGAAGATATACAGATTCTAAACAAAACATGAAGGGATGCTCCACATCATATGTCATCAGAGAAATATAAGTTAAAACAATAAGATATCACTACACACCTATTAAGATAGACAAAATCCAGGGGCGCCTGGGTTGCTCAGTGGGTTAAGCCTCTGCCTTCAGCTCAGGTCATGATCTCGGAGTCCTGGGATCGAGCCCCAAATCGGGCTCTCTGCACAGCGGGGAGCCTCTCTCCCCTCTCTGCCTGCCTCTCTGCCTACTTGCGATCTCTGTCAGATGAATAAATAAAAATCTTTAAAAAAAAAAAAAAAAAAGATAGCCAAAATCCAGAATACACAAGAACACATTCAGACAACACCAAATGCTGGTGAGGATGTGAAGCAAAAGGAACTTTCATTCATTACTGGTAGGAATGCAGAATGGTACAGCCAACTTTGGAAGACAGTTTGGCAGTTTCTTGCAGAGCTAAACACAATCTTTACCATACAATCTGCCAATTGTGGTCCTTGGTATTTATTAAAAGGAGTTAAAAACATATCCATACAAAAACCTGGACATAGATGTTTATAGCAACATTATGCATAACTGCCAAAATCTGGAAGCAACCAAAATGTCCTTCAGTAGGTGAATGGATAAACTGTGGTCCATCCCAACAATGGAATATTATTCAGCACTAAAAATAAAAGAACTGTGAAGCCATGAAAAGATATGGAGGAATCGTAAAATGCCTATTACTAGGTGAAACAAGCCAATCTGAAAAAAGCCATATACTGTACAATTCCAACTACATGGCATTCTGAAAAAGGTAAAACGTTGGAGTCCATAAAAAGGTCAATAGTGGGGGTTGGGAGGAGAGAGGGATGAAAAGGCAGAGCACAGAGGATTTCTAGGGCAGTGAAACCAGTCTGCACAATACTATAATGGTGGCTACATTACACATGTCATTTTACATTTGTCCACACCCATGGAATGTATAACACCAAGAGTAAATCCTAATGTAATGACTATAGAATTTGGGTGATTATGACATGTCAATCAAGGTTCACTGATTTTAACAAATGTACCAGTCTGGTGGGGGATGTTTTTAGTGAGGAAAGCTACGCATGAATGGGGGTAGGAAGTATATGGAAGATCTCTGTGTTTTCTGCTCAATTTAGGGGTGAAACTAAAACTGCTCAAAAGATTAAAGTTTATTTTGAGATATATAAAACTTGGGGGGAAAAGGATTTTCTACAGTAAATTATTAAAATTCTCTTTAACTTCACAGATAAAAATAAATCCTAAAAAATACAGTTTGTTTGCTTCTTATGAAAGGCTTGTGAGCTGTAAGTTAGAAAGAACAAAAGAAGGCTCAGAGGAAATAAGCAGTTCAAGGCCACTGGACTGGTTAAGTTGTGGGAGCAGATTCTGAAATCACGGAACTGAATTCCAAAAGTCCAAAATACTTCCATCTAACAACTTCCGAAAGCCAAACAACATTCATTCTAAAGCAAGTTTCCAAATGCTAGTTCGTTTTAAACATTTAATCTGGCAAGCTGTAAAACGAAAAATACAGTAACTATACACAGTCACTGATACAGGTTGGCAATGACCTTTCTTGCAAGAATGGCATTTATTCTGAATTTACAGTGTCAGTACTTGGCGTTAAAATGTACTCCCTTAAGTAATGCTGGCATGGGTGGTGGAAATTTGCTTTTTAAATACCATTATCATTCCAAATCAAAAGATGGAAATTATTCCATCCCTACCGAAAAAACAAGTAGGCTTGCCACAGCTCTAGGAAGTCTCAAGCTGTTTCTATCAACCTCAAGAAAGACTGAGGGAAAGCAGAAAGGCCTGGCTACTGAGGTAGCTGTCCTCCTTGTTTGACTCCAGCGCCACAGACACACACGGACTCAGATGTGCTGTCCTCACTACCTTCCCCAAGCCGGCATCTGCCCAAGTCGAGGCCAGGGCGTCCACGCCAACACCGAGCTAAGGAGGGCCCAAGCTAGGGGTCAGTGCCAGGGACGGGCCGGCGAGGGCTGCGCAGCCCTACGGAGCTTAAGCCCCTACCCCGGATGCCCTCCGCGCCCGCCCTGCCGACCCGAGCCCACTCCGCTCACCGAGGATTCTCGCTGCGCCTCCAGCTTTGGGTACCTCCGCCCGGGGGCCAGGACGCCGAGAGATGACACGGGAATCGGACGCAACGGCAGCCTAGGTTCAGAATAATGGCTGACCTGTGGGTACCGCTACTTCCGGTTGCTCACCAACCCCTCCCACCCCTGGCTCTCTGGGAAGACAGATCTCTATGATTCCTTGTTTTCGCCAGAATAGGCGAGAACGTCGCAGTTTCTGGGCCTCTGGGTTGTCATTTCTCCCAACTAACTGGTGGGAGCTGTTGCATTCCAGACTTGAAAGATGCGTACGTGCTTCAGGACGCTTGTTATCTCCTAAATGAATTGGACCTACTAGCTTAGCTTGTACCACCCGGAGTTCTATATAGAAGGTCATGGCTCTTAAATAAACTATGCTTTGGAGAGGCCCAAAGGCAGTAGTCCTGAAATTGACCTAGTATCTCCTAGCCTTAGAAGTGGCTGGGAAGCTGAACAAAATGTAAGTGAGGCTCTTCCCAGTCCAAGGGATTGTGCAGATACTTCTTTTCTGGGTCCTGGAAGATAATGGAAGTAGTTACTTCCATTAGGCGAAAGGATTATTTCTTGAGACCAAATTATTTGAGTCAAATATTAAAAGCAGATTTTACTTGTTACCTGAAGAAAATGCTATCTGTGCTCTATACCACAGTCACCTCTGCCACCCTGCGATTTTTGTGCAGCTCTTGTGGAATGGTTCTATCCATCCTAACAGCCTTCCATTTGTAGTGTGCACTATGACAACTCAGTTTTTTTGCTTCAGGACTTTCTCTAACCAACCAGGTCTCAGGTTCTGCCTGGAAGAAGTGGTGAGAATAGCAGCCCCAAAGCAATCCTAAAAGAATGACAATAACAATTGTGCATAAATGCCCAAGCTTCCTGTACTTTGGCAAGAAAATTCTCAGCTACATCCTACTTGGATCGTTTGTGATCACCAAGTGAGATTGAGTCTTATTTGCTCCGAGTAGAATCACTCGATAATGCACACTTTATTGGCTTGTCCTCTATTGCCTGTCTTATTCTACATGCTGCCTCTCTTCTGCTTTTTGAGATCACTTACCAAATAACCTACCTATCCCTAAGGACTTGGGTCAGTCTCTGCTTTTAGAGAAACCTAAACTTATACTCAACATTTTATATTAAAATAAGAATGTGTCGGGACGCCTGGGTGGCTCAGTTGGTTAAGTGGCTGCCTTTGGCTCAGGTCATGATCCCAGCGTCCTGGGATCGAGTCCCACATCGGGCTCCTTGCTCCGCAGGGAGCCTGCTTCTCCCTCTGCCTCTGCCTGCCACTCTGTCTGCCTGTGTTCATGTTCTCTAACAAATAAATAAATAAAATCTTTAAAAAAAAATAAGAATGTGTCCTTCCACAATGCCCAATTTTGTGAACACTCATGTATCAGTTTGATTGGAGACTATCTCATTTCAGAGGATCAATTCTTTAACTTCTTTAACTTCCAATTCTTTAACTTCTTAGTTAGATAGGACTTTACACAGGGGCACATATTATCAAACTTTATTAACACATTTCATTCTCCTGAATGATACAATAATGAGGAAAAGGAAGCATCCCTGGTCAAAGAGAGGTCTATGGTTAAAATTTCTTACCACTGTGAGAAGGGATCCAAGCCCAACCAGTCTCTTATAAGAGAGTCTGAGAAACAGGTCCTCATGGAGAATGTACCTCGATGGATGGCATTCTGGGAGCCTCAGGAATAAAAATAAAGGAATTTTTACCTCAGTGTTGCACTGTGAATGTAACTTAGTTGCTCCATATAAGTTTGCTCTCTACTTTTCTCACTGCTGCTCAGCTGTGAAGAAGAATCTTCTGTCCTCCTCACAGCTTCTTCTTCATTTCAATTTCTGTTCCATCATACCTTATTTGCTGTGGCTCCTAATGGCGTAGCTTCTTTCCATACATCATTCCACCTTCAGTTCCTGCTTTTAACTGTCTTGTTTTTGCCCTACTTCTAATTCAGAATTTCCATAGAGATGTGTTCCAGTTGGCTTGGCCACTAAATATAATTTCTGTTTGGGCAGAGCTTTGTCCTCGCCCTCACCAAGCCATAGCAGAAGATAATTAACCTAGAGATAAGCTACAGATGGATCTGGTGAATGGCTTTGGTCCAATCACCTGTGGTCCATTATGGAATAAGTAGGGTCACTTGGAAAAAAAAAAGATGGTCCCCTCAGCTTCCCTCTCAGCCAAAACTGGGTCAGGAAAGCCTCCTAGAAGAGGCCTTTTGGCAAGGCAATTTCTGTGATTGATTAGGCAAAGACAGTGGTCAACTGTGGAGACGGTGGACTTAACAGTCAGGGACTCAGATTTCTCACATACTAAAATGGCGTAATAGTTTATGGCCTTGGTTAAAACTAGATTGAAAGGATCGACATTTTCATGCTTAGTAATCATGGTCATGATGCATCATCTTGCATATTTGACTTGAAGTGCTTGTCACCTCTTTGTCTCCCCAACACCTTATCTGAGAGCGATGGTACCATATGATGTCATGGTTGGAAAGGACCTTAGAGTTACTCGTTTTACCAAGGATCTTACTTCTGTAACATAACACCACAAACTTGTCTCTTCCTTTTTCAATGCCCTAACTTGACTGGGATGGTTCAACATTGTTCTGTCCTGATATCTCTTCTACTCCCCTGACTTGATCAACTTCCCCTTTTCTATTTTTTTTTCTGTCACTGAAGAAAAAAAATGAGCTGTTTTCAATTTCCCCTCCTGTTCTCAAAGTGTTACCTCATTCCTTACCCATAATGTGAAGGTTTTTGTTATTATTTGGAGGTATAGGTTTCTTGGTGATCCTGTTTCCACCACAGGACAGAAATTAGTAAAAGTAGTTTTTTCTATCTTTTGGCAGCAGATGAGAACAGGAGCAGAGTTCAGAGTTGACTCCAAAGAGGAAAATTTCTAAAAGATCAGAATCATCTAATGGTACATCAGGAAGACTCTGTGGGGTGGTTCCTAGGGGATCAGAAGCTAGATTCCTGTAAAGAACTTTAGAGAAACTAGAAACCAACCCTCACATGAAGAAGGAAGTAGACTGGAAAATGATTTCTTGGAAGTAATAGACAAGGAGGAATCTTAAAAACACACAAAGGGGGGATGTGCTGAATGTAAGGAAATATGGGAACATCCTAATACATCCTTCTGAACATCAATAAGTTCTGAAGGTGTAGAAATTCTATCTATGTGGTGAATGTGGCAGATCTATTAAGCAGAACTCACCCCTCATTGGGCATTAGAGAATCCATACTGAAGAGAAGCCCTATGAATGTAATGAGTGTGGTAAAACCATCAGGCAGAACCTTTCGTCCAATGTATTTTTTATCTCAGACACTATAATTTTCATGTTTAGAATTTCAGCTTAGGTCTTTTTTTAAAATTTCTTCTATGTTTGAAAGTTCAGAGGTGCCTGGGTGGCTCAGTGGGTTAAAGCCTCTGCCTTCAGCTCAGGTCATGATCCCAGGGTCCTTGGATCTAACCCCACATCGGGCTCTCTGCTCGGTGGGGAGCCTGCTTCCTCCTCTCTCTCTGCCTGCCTCTCTGCCAACTTGTGATCTCTGTCAAATAAATAAATAAAATCTTTAAAAAAAGAAAGTTCAATCTTTCCTTTTGATTATATAATATATAGTTATAACTGATTTAATGTCCTTGGTGGATTCTAATATTTGTAACAGTTGTAGGTCGTTTTGATTGATTTTGTGTGTCTGTAAATATAGGCTGTATTTCCTATTTGTTTGCATGCCTGGTAATAAGTGTATGCTGGATATTTTGAATTTTACATTGTTGGAAGCTGGATATATTTTGTTCCTGTATATATTCTTGAGGTTTTTTTTTTAAAGAGAGTGATGCACTTAAATTACGTTATGGTCAGAGAACACATTTTATTATTTCAATCCTTTTAAAATTATTGAAGTTCATTTTATTGCCTACTATATGGTCTATCTGGGAGAATGTTCTGTGTGCACTTCAGAGAAATGTATATTATGCTGTTGTTAGGTGGATTGTCCTAGAGATGAAATAGTGTCTTTTTGGATAAAGTGTTCAAGTTCCACATTTCCTTGTTGATCTCTGATTTTTCTATCTACTCTTGAAAGTAGGATATTGATGTTTCCAGCTATTGTTGAAGTGTCTGTTTCTCCTTTAATTCCTATCAGTTTTTCCTTCATGTATTTTGGGGGCCTTTATTAGATGCATATATAACTGTTTTATCTTCCTGATTTATCAACTCATCTTATTTCATATTATTGTGAGATGTACCTCTTCATCTCTAATGACATTTTGCCAGTTTCAAAGTCCATTTTCTCTGATATTAGCATAACCAATCCAGATCGTTGCATAATAGATATTTTTCTATCCTTTTACATTTATTCTGTTTGAATCTTTGAACCTAAATTGCATCTCCTGTAGAAATATATACTATATTGTTTATATGACCTCTCTCCTTTTTTATTTGATGGCTTAACCCATTCACATTCAATGTCATTATTTTTTTAATTTAAAATTATTTTATTTCCAGTTTTCCAAAATTCATTTTTCATGCACCACACCCAGTGCTCCATGCAATACATGCCCTCCACAATACCCACCACCAGGATCCCCCAATCCTCCTACCCACCACCTCTCCAAAACCCTCACATTGTTTCTCAGAGTCCACAGTCTCCCATGGTTTGTCTTTCCCTTTGATTTCCCCCAACTCCCTCCTCCTCTCCATCTCCCCATGTCCTCTGTGTTATTCCTTCTGCTCCATAAGTAAGTGAAACCATATAATAATTGAGTCTGTCTGCTTGACTTACTTCACTCAGCATAATCTCCAGTCTCATCCATGTTGATACAAAAGTTGGGTATTTATCCTTTCTGATGGAGGCAAAATACTCCATAGTATATATGGACCACACTTTCCTTATCCATTCATCCACTGAAGGGCATCTTAGTTCTTTCAACAGTTTGGTGACTGTGCCCATTGCTGTTATGAACATTGGGGTAAAGATGGCCCTTCATTTCACAACATCTGTATCTTTGGGGTAAATACCTAGTACTACAATTGCAGGGTCATAGGGAAGCTTTATTTTTAATTTCCTAAGGAATATCCACACTGTTTTCCAAGGTGGCTGTACCAGCTTGCATTCCCACCAACAGTGTAAGAGGGTTCCCCTTTCTCCACATCCTCTCCAACACACGTTGTTCACTGTCTTGTTAATGTTGGCCATTCTAAGTGGTGTAAGGTGGTATTTCAATGTAGTTTTGATTTGAATCTCCCTGATGGCTAGTGATGATGAAAATTTTTTCATGTGTCTGTTAGCCATTTGTATGTCTTCATTGGAGAAGTGTCTGTACATGCCTTCTGCCCATTTTTTGACATGATTATCTGTTTTGTGTGCATTGAGTTGAGGAGTTCTTTATTGATCTTGGATATCAGTCCTTTGTCCATAGTAGTATTTGTGAATATCTTCTCCCATTCCGTGGGTTGCCTCTTTGTTTTACTGACTGTTTCCTTTGCTGTGCAGAAGCTTTTGATCTTGATGAAGTCCCAAAAGTGCATATTCACTTTTGTTTCCTTTGCCTTTGGAGACATATCTTGAAAGAAGTAGCTGTGCCTGAAGTCAAAGGGGTTACTGCCAATGTCTCCTCTAGGATTTTGATAGGTACCTGCATCATGTTGAGGTCTTTTATCCATTCCGAGTTTATCTTCGTGTATGGTGTAAGAGAATGGTCAAGATTCATTCTTACACATAGCTCTCCAATTTTCCCAGCACCATTTATTGAAGAGACTTTTTCCACTGGATATTTTTTCCTGCTTTGTCAAAGATGATTTGACCATACAGTTGCGGGTCCATATCTGGGCTCTCTACTCTGTTCCACGTTCTGTCTATTTTTGTGTCAGTACCATGCTGTCTTCATGATCAAAGCCATGTAGTAAAGCTTGAAATCAGGCAATGTGGTGTCCCCAGTGTTGTTTTTCTTTTTCAACATTTCCTTAGCAGTTTGGGATCTCTTCTTATTCCATACAAATTTTAGGATTGTTTGTCCCAGCTCTTTGAAAAATGCCAGTGGTTTTTATTGGGATGGCATTGAGAGTATGGATTGCTCTAGGCAGTAAAGACATTTTAACAATGTTTATTCTTTTGATCCTTTGTGTCTTCTTCAATTTCATTCATGAGTGTTCTGTAGTTCCTTGAGGACAGATCCTTTATGTCCTTGGATAGGTTTATTCCCAGGTATCTTATGGTTCTTGGTGCTGTAATAAATGGACTCAATTCTCTAATTTCCCTTTCTTTGTTTTCATTGTTAGTGTATAAGAAAGCAATTGATTTCTGAACATTGATTTGGTGTCCTGCCATATTACTGAATTGATGAATGAGTTCTAGTAGTTTGGGGGTGGAGTCTTTTGGATTTTCCATATAAAGGATCATGTCATCTGCAAAGAGAGAGAGTTTGACTTCTTCTTTGCCATTTGGAAAACTTTTTTATTTCTTTTTGTTGTCTGATTACTGTTGCTAGGACCTCTAGTACAATGTTGAACAACAGTTCAGAGAGTGGAAATCCTTGTCATGTTCCTGATCTCTCTCAAAGAGAAGGCTGTCAGCTTTTCCCCATTGAAGATGATATTAGCTGTGGGTTAATCACAGATAGATTTTTATGAAGTTGAGGAATATTCCATCTATCCCTAGACTTTGAAGAGTTTTAATCAGGAATGGATGCTGGATTTTGTCAAATGCTTTTTCTGTATCAATTGAGGGGACAATGTGGTTTTTCTCTCTACTCTTAATGATTTTTTATTTCACATTGAGTGATTTGCAAGTGTTGAACCACCCTTGCATCAAAGGGATAAATCCCACCTGGCCATGCTGGATAATCTCTTTAATGTACTATTGGATCCTATTAGCTAAGATCTTGTTGAGAATTTTGGCATCCACATTCATCAAGAATACTGGTCTGAAAGTCTCCTTTTTGATGGGGTCTTTGCCTGGTTTGGGGGTCAGGGTAATGCTGGCTTCATAAAAAGAGTCTGGAAGTTTTCCTTCTGCTTCAGTTTTTTGAGACAGCTTCAGGAGAATAGATATTATTTCTTCTTTGAAAGTTTGGTAGAATTCCCCAGGGAATCCGTCAGTCCTGGGCTCTTGTTTTTTGGGAGGTTTTTGATCACTACTTCAATCTTGTTACTAGATATCGGTCTTTTCGGGTGGTCAATTTCTTCCTGATTCAGTTTTGGAAGTTTGTATGTTTCCAGGAATGCATCCATTTCCCTTGGGTTTGTTAACATATTGGCATATAACTGTTGATAATAATTTCTGATAATTATTTCTATTTCCTTGGTGTTAGTTGTGGTCTCTCCCTTTTCATTCATAATTTTATTAATTTGGGCCTTCTCTCTTTTCTTCTGGATTAGTTTGGCTAATGGTTTATTGATCTTATTGATTCTTTCAAAAAACCAGCTTCCAGTTTCGTTGATGCGTTCTACTGTATCTCTAGTTTCTATCTTTTAATCTGCTCTAATCTTGATTATTTCCCTTCTCCTGTGTGGGGTTGGCTTAACCTGTTGTTGATTCTCCAGTTATTTAATGTGTAAAGAGAGTTAGTGTATTCTGGATTTTTCAAATTTTTTAAGGGAGGCTTGGATGACTATGTACTTCCCCCTTAGGACTGCATTTTCCATATCCTATAGGTTTTGGACTGAAGTGTCTTCATTATCATGGGTTTCCATGAATTGTTTAAGTTCTTCTTTGATTTCCTGGTTGATCCAACCATTCTTAAGCAAGATGGTCTTTAGCTTTCAGGTGTTTGAATTCCTTCCAAACTTTTCCTTGTGGTTGAGTTCCAGTTTCAAAGCATTGTGATCGAGAATATGCAGGTAATAATCTCAGTCTTTTGGTATCAGTTCAGGCCTGATTTGTGACCCAGTATGTGGTCTATTCTGGAGAAGGTTCCATGTGTACTCGAGAAGAATGAGTATTCTGTTATTTTAGGGTGGAATGTTCTGTATATATCTTTGAGGTCCATCTGGTCCAATGTGTCATTCAATGCTCTTGTTTCTTTATCTATTTTCTTTGGGCCTCCGGCCATGCCACCCTGACCACGCCCGATCTTGTCTGATTTTCTGTTTGGATGATCTGTCTATTACTGAGGGTGGTGTGTTAAGATCCCTTACTATTGATATATTTGTATCAATATGAGTCTTTATTTGGATTAGCAGTTGTCTTATGCAGTTGGCTGTCCCCATACTGGGGGCAAAAATATTTACATTTGTTAGATCTTCTTGGTGGATAGACCCTTTAAGAATGATGTAGTGTCCTTCTATATCTCTAACTACAGTCCTTAGTTTAAAATCTAATTATTCTGACAAGAGAATAATTACCCCAGCTTTCTTTTGAGGTGCATGGCATGAAAGATTCTTCTCCATCCCTTCACTTTCAATCTGGATGTATCCTTTGGTTCAAAATGGGTCTCTTGTAGACAACATATGGATGGGCCCTGTGGTTTTATCCAATCTGCAACCCTGTGCCATTTTATGGGAGCATATAGGCTGTTCACATTGAGAGTGATTATTAAAAGGTACATTTTTATTGTCATCGTGTTACCTGTGAAGTCTTTGTTTCTAAATATTGTCTCCAGAAATTTCTGTTCAATGATATTCTTGGGTTTTTTTCTCTTTTATAGAACCTCCCTTAATATTTCTTGTGGTGCCGACTTGGTGGTCACATACTCTTTTAAACCTTGCTGATCTTGGAAGCTCTGAATCTCTCCATCCATTTTGAATGTCAGTCTTGCTGGATAAAGTATTCTTGACTGCATGTTATTCTCATTTAGTGCCCTGAATATGTCTTGTCAGCCCTTTCTGGCTTGCCAGGCTTCTGTGGACATTTCTGACATTATTCTGATGTGCCTTCCTCTGTACCTACTGAATCTCTTCCCCCTAGCTGCTCTCAAAAGCTCTTGTTTAAAATTATGATTTGTCAGTCTCACAATCAAATGCCTCGAGGTCTTTTCTAGATTCCTTGATATTGGGGGGTGTACTTTCTACCTGTAGGACACAAACGCTTATTCCTTTCCCTAGACTGGGAAAATTTTCATGTAGAAAATTTTCCTCTAGTCTTCTTTCTCCACCCTCTCTGGGATCCCAATAAATCTGACATTGGAACATTATTGGAGTCATTTGTTTCCTTAAATCTGTTTTTATGGCTTCTAAACTGTTTGCTCCAGGCCTCCTCCTGATCCCTTTTCTCTATCAGCTTTTCCTCTAGATCACTAATTCTGTCTTCTACCTCAGTTGCCCTAGCCATTAGGGTATTTAGATTACATTGGATATCATTGATAGCATTTTTAACTTCTTCCTGGGTGGCTTTCACTTCTGCCCTTAGAGATTCCATGTCATCACTAATGGTTTTCTCCAACCTAGCCATTGCCTGGATAATTTGTAACCAATTTGTTAATTGAATTCCCTTTCTGACTTACTGTTTATGTCCATATCCAATAGCTCTGATGGAGAGGGCACAGTCTCAATTTTTCCTCTCTTGGTTGTTCCTCCTCCTAGTCATTTTGGTGAGAGGTGGTTTAAGTGATGTGTAGCTGAGTATATTAACCATGATCCAGGCAAGGTCCATCTTGGAATGCTTCTGAGCAATCAGAAGTCACCACCAAAAAGAAAGAAAGAAGAAAAAAAAGAGATAAAAAGAGAGACAGGAAAAAAAAAAGAAGACCCAGCCAGAATGGGCCCCAAAGGTAAGATTTATAAGGTATACAAACAGAAGCAGATAAACAAAAAGACCAATAAAAGTAAATGACAAGGAAAAAAAAATGAACCCAGCCAAAAAAACCCCAAGGATAAGATTTATAGAATACCATAACAAAATAAATACACAGAAATCCTGAGAGAAGAAAAAGATGAGAGGGTGTTTTTTTAAGTCCTCAATGTGGGCAAGGAAGGTTATTTGATTCTTCCTGGCTGTATCTTGATATCTTTGTTAAAGGACTCAACTTTACAGAGATGAAAGGAGATTAAAACTGGTTTATATATAGGGGTAGTATTGATTAGGGAAAGAGGGTTACCTTAAAGCTCATATCTATGTGTGTATTTAAAAAATAGAAAAGAAAAAAAAACACAGGTGTATGTATGAAGAAAGTTCAAGTTAAAAGGTTATTATAGAATATGTTGTATTAAACCTCTAGTTGTAATAGTAAGTAGGTTAAAAATTTAAAAAAACAATAATAGTGAGAACAAATTAAAAATAAATGTTGTATCTATGAAATATACAGGCTGTAGGGCAATACCGTAAGCTTAAAATGTTGGTTTTCCCCTGTTTTACAGTTTTATGGGGATCCTGTGGTGATTGTCCTCTCGTTCTTTTTGCTGTCTTTCTGGAGGAGGAGACTGCTGCTTGTTTATCAGTTATTATTGCTTGGATTGAGTCCTCTTGCTGCCTATGGGGGGGGGTACTCTGTGGAAATCGGTTTTTCAGGCTTTTGTTCTCTGGAGGTTTTTTCCTTTGGCGGCTTCTGGTGGCTTTTCCAAAGTTTAGTGGAAAGCAAACTGCACCCAGACCTGCGTCTCAGAAAGAAGCCTCAGTCTGCTCCCCTCTGGGTGGTCCAGAACACACAAACTCCCCTCTGCAAACTCCACTGAGCGGTGCAACCTCCCACAGGCAGAGCACATCCCCAGCCACCGTTTCAAGGGTCGCCTGAAGTGCCCACTTGTCTCTGCACCTCCGTGCCTCTAAAACCACAAGCGATATTGGTCCAGGGAACCTGCTTCTGGTGGCTGCCTTTGCCAGGACCGCTCTCTGGGATCCAGACTTCAGGTTGGCACCATGAGATCACAACTTGGCTGGTACTAGAGACCATCAGCTAGCGCCCACATGGAGTTTTCTCAGGCGTGGGCATGGAGTGGGTCAGACCCCAGTAACACAGTGTGCAAAAGTTCTAGGGAGCCCAAGCTGACACCGTCACCAGACTCCCTCATACGGGAGCGGGAGTGTGCCCAGCCAAGCTGTGGCGCAAGCTGCACAACCCCAGGGGCTCTGCTGCTCTCTCAGGCATGGATGGTTGCCAGCGGTGGCCATCCTGGGACTATGGGCTTAGGCCTGTGCCCATGACCACCTGATTCCACCAGTTGCCCCTTAAGATCTTTTGCTCTTTTTGAGTGCTTTTAACCATACTCCACATTAATGCTGGTCGTGAATCACATGGCACTTTTGTATTGGGGTATTACTTTTCAATGGGTCACTTCTGGTGGCTCCCTCCCCCTTCTGTTTATACTCCAATAACAGTCCAAATGTTCCCACTCCACTTTACCTCTCCACTGGTGTCTTCTGCCCCTGTAGAGATTCAGAAGTGTATAATCCTATATCTCAGGCAGATTTCATGGGTGTTCAGAGTTTTCTGGTAGTAATTAGCTCACTTTAGGGGACCAGTTGAAACAGAGTGTCCTACTTCTCCACCATCTTGCCCCTCCTTCTCTCAATGTCATTATGGTGGTTTCTAGGTATTTCGCCAAAGGATACAAAAATAGTGATTCAAAGGGGTGCATGCAACATAATGTTTATAGCAGCAATGTCCACAATAGCCAAAATATGGAAAGAGCCCAGAAACCCATCAACAGATGAACAGATAAAGAAGTGGTGTGCATGTATGTGTATGTATGCATACATATACAGTGGAATTTAGTCATCAAGAAGAATGAAATATTGCCATTTGCAACAATATGGATTGAACTAAAGGGTATTATGCTAAGCAAAAGTAGAGAATGACAAATACCATATTATTGCACTCATATGTGGAATTTAAGAAACAAAACAGATGAACATAGGGGAAGGGAAAGAAAAGAAAATATGATGAAAACAGAGAGGGAGGCAAACCATAGAGGTTCTTAACTGTAGGAAACAAACTCAGGATTGCTGGAGGGGTGGTGGGTTGGGGGTTGGGGTAATTGGCTGTTGGGCATTAAGGAGAGTACTTGATTTAATGAGCATTGGGTGTTATATGCAATGGATGTATCACTATATTCTATCCTTGAAACTAATAATATAGTATATGTTAACTAAATTGAATTTAAATTAAAAAATGTTTAATGTCATTATTGGTATAGTTTGATTTATATTTGCCATTTTATCTTTTATTTTTCATACATCTGTCTTGTTTTCTTGTCTTCCTTTACTTCTTTCATTTGCATTGAGTGACTATTCAAACATGTTAATTCCCTTAGTAATTTTTTCATTGCATTTTTTACATTATTACTTTGTGGTTGTTCTTAATATTTATCTTGTTATGAGATTCTACTTCAGACTTATAGTAATTTCCAGTGAGATACAAACTCCTGTGTAGCTCCTGCCTGCATAGTTTTATTTCCTTTCCCTGTTTTTTTTTGTGGTATTATTAGAATTATTATTTTATGTGATTTTATGCCTTTTAAAGAATCCGAAAGACAAAAAGTATGTCTTATGGACAAACCCAGGGTGGATGAGTTCATCTTAAATGACAAATCCACTGCAATCTCTCTAAGCCTTTAAATTATTTTCTCTAAATTGAAGAAGAGGAGATTGAACATTTCTGTTTCATTCATGGGGTGTAGGGGGTGTATCTTTTGGTTTGTGTTTCAGCCAGTCAACCAAACTGTTAGAATCCTTCCTAACTCCCAGAGTTTACCAATTCAAATGCTAATCTCTTCTGGAAATAACTTGACACACCCAGAAATATCACTATCTAGTGATACCTAGTGGTACCTCTTAGTTCAGTCAAGTTCAATATAAAGTTAACCATCACAATAATTTATCTCTTTAATTAGTGTAGAATCTCATCTAATTGATATCTCTTTCATTTCCGATATTGGTACTTTGTGTCTTCTCTTAATTAATCTTGTTGGAAGTTTATAAGTTTTATTTTCTCTAAAATTTTGGAAGTTAAAAAAAAGAAAGTACAGTGAGTTCCTGTGTATCTTTCACCCAGTTTCCCCCAAAGGTCACATCTTGCATAACTAAAGCACAGTATCAATTCAACCAGTAGTGAATTGTACAATCTACAGAGCTTATTGAGGTTTCACCAATTTTGTATATGCTAATTTGTGGATGTACAATTCTATGCAATTTTATCTTTTTGTTATTAGCTATAACTTTTAATGATTGCTTTGCAATTTATAGTATGTATCTTTATTAGTCTACTTTCAAGTGACATTATTTCACTTTCTGTATACCAGTGCTTTTCGACTTGCTTAGTAGTGGTTCTAACCTGGCGGCAATACCTAGAGATATTTTTGAAACACCAGTGTCTAGTGGGTAGAAGCCATGGGGGCTACTAAATGTCCTATAATGCACAGGCCAGCCAACATAACAGCCCAAATTTTAAGACAGGGGCACCTGGCTGACTCAAAAGTATGCAGCTCTTCATTTCAGGGTGGTGAGTTTGAGCCCCACCTGGAAATTACTTAAATAAGCTTTTAAAACATGCAAGACAAACGATGGGAAAAAATTATTTCCATCTCATTTCATTTTTCTCCTTACTGAAGGACTTACTTTAACATTTTTTGTAGTGAAGGTTGGCTACTGATGAATTCTTTTAGCTCTTTTTTTTTTGAAGATTTTATTTATTTGGGAGACAAGAAAGAGAAAAAAACACAAGTGGGGTGAGGGGCAGAGGGAGAAGCACTCCCCATTGAGCAGGGAGCCAGATGCAGGGCTTGCTCCCAGGACTCCAGGATCATGACCTGAGCCAAAGGCAGACTCTTAACTGACTGAACCACCCAGGTACCCCTCTTTTAGCTTTTTAATGTCTGAAGATGTGTCTTGGTTTGTGCTTGAATGATATATTGACTGCTCTAGAATTCCAGGATGGCAGGTTCTTCTTTCAGTGCTTTAATGATGCTGTTTCATTGTCTTCATGATTGTATGGAGTACAAAGAGAAATCTGTTGTTATGCCTACTTTCTTTCTCTGTGCATGTTTTTTCCTCTGGCTGTTTTAATAATTTCCTCTTCTTGACTGGTTTTGAGCAATCTGTGATGTACCTTAGAGTAGTTTTCTCCAGATTTATTCCAGGCTTACTGTTCTCTACTACTAAGGTAAGCCCCTTCTGAGTACTTTACCTAATGCACAAAGGAATTGCATTTTTTCAGTCTGACTTGTGGGAAGATGATATTCCTGGCCTTGTTTTTATGCCTGGAACTGTTCACTCAAATCCTTTGGAATGTTTTTCTCAACCGGCCTTACATGTTTCCTCATGTAATGTGCCCATCAGTACTCTGCTGAATATCCTGGGGGAGGAGGGGACCATTCACAGATACCCAGAAATCTCTGTGTAGTACTCTCTCCTCCAGTACTATCTTGTGAACACTTCCTGCCTCAGTCTCCTTGGATTCTCAGCTCTCTCTTCAACTTGACAATTTCACCAGACTCCACTTGGCTCCTCCTCCCTATGCTAATGCCTGGGGGCTTTCTCAAGGCAATAAACTGGGACATGTAAGGGCTCATTTCATTTATTCCTATCAGATCCTTTTATTTATTTATTTATTTATTTATTTATTTATTATCAGATCCTTTTTTGTTGCTGATACCAATGTGTTAAAAATCCTTATTTCATATATTTTGCCTGGGACTTTTGTTTCAGGCAGGGATCTAATTCTGGTCTCTGTAATTCTAATATGGCCGGAACAGAAAGTTTCTCCTTCAGTTTTATTCATGTCTAAGTATTTTCTCATTTTCATTAATTTTCCTCAACCCATGAATTATTTATAAATGTTGTGTTTAATTTCCAAATGTATGTGGGGTTTTTTGTTGTTGTTGTTGATTTCTTTTTTTTTTAATGTTGTTGATTTCTATTCTAACTGCATTATAGTTAGAATTATACACTGCATTATGATCAGTGTAGAGGACATTTTGTTGCACTGTCTGGATTTCCCTGGATTGTTCCCTTGCCTTCCACCCACTAGAGGGGCAGGCTGAAAGCCCTCAACTGTCAGTTCTCTCCAGAAACTATCTTCAGCTGAAGAAGTCTACCTTTTCCAAGATCGTGGTTCCCTTTAAGGTGGTGTGATGGAGCTTGTACTCAGTGATTGGTTGATGAAGGGGTATAAGGGCCCAGACCTCTCACCTCTGGTCTACAGAATTCTGAAAGGCAGCCTGGTCTGACCAAGTTTGAAGCAACTCAGATGACTTCTGCTACTAATCTGGTGTTCTCCCTGCTCTATAGGTGTTTATCCCAAGAACACTCTCCAATAAATTTGCTGCATGTTATCCTTTGTCTATGTATACTTCCTAAAAAGCTCAACCTAAAACAATTAGATAATTCAGTTTTTAAAAAATTTGTTGAAGTTTTAAATAACTATTCCATGAATACTTGCAAATGTGCATATCTAATTTTGTATTACTTTATTGGTTTAGTGTTTCTCAAATTTAAACCCTAAACTACCATGAGGATTGACTCATGACTACTAATTATTAGCAAGACTTTCATTTTCCACTTAAAGCCCACGACAAATCTCACAAGCTTCCTTGATGCGCTCCTCTGCTCCTGGTTGACATTTTTCTAAAGCATGCTTTCACTGAGGGTATAGTTTATAACATCTGGGCTTCTTACAGAAATCTCACTTCCAATTCTCCACCTTTACAAGCTCACAGATTCAAATCCTGCCCTTGCAGCAGCTAAAATCTATGTTACTTGGTGACCAATATCACCAAACTACCTCACAGCACCCAAGGTATCACTAATGACTTATCTTGCTGGCTTCCACCTCTTTATTTTAGGCTCTGTGCATTTATTTTGTCTTCTCAAAAGCCCTCTAAAAAGATGTTTAAATTTTACCCAGAATTTCTAGGTTGTTTTGTAGCCAAAGGGCTTTAATTATCTAGTTTGCTATACTGTTTTATTATACCTTCTAAAGACATGAATCTCTGCTCAGTTTTGTGATAAAACAAATACTGCAAATGTGACAGCATTTTATTTCATACTCTGTATGCTAATTTGTCATGGTTATACAAACTTCAGTATATATCTCAATAATTTTATAATTTATAGGTTTTTCTGAGGGAAAAATGGACAATTACCACAGTAGTCATGTAAAGAATCAAGGATCCTAATGAACAATTTTCTTCAATTCCCACTGCAAAAGCATTGTTTTATATAGATCCCCAGACCCTGGTCCAGATTTGGTGGGCCTCAGAAATTGATCTGTATGTGTGCTGTTACCTCTTGTGGTTCCCAGATTTGGAGTCCACTGGTCTTAGTTTCAGAGACACATTACAGCTTTTGCATGTCTACACAATCCCTATTGTCAAATTGTGCCCTGTGCATTTAAATGATCGGTGGGAAGAGTGGGAACTAGTCAGGTCCTTGTCTGTGTTGCCCAGAAAGGAGTCTGCCATCTCCTTTATACCACTTACAAACCCACTTTCTGGAGCAGACACAGACATCAGGGAACATGGCTGGTTTTATATAGCCATCTAAGGTCTACATAATAGTAAAGATTTGAAACACAGATGGGGCCAGAAAAAGGAGCTGGGACAAAAACAGGTTGTATAAGTCCTTTAAGGAAATTATAAGACACTTTCTATTGGCTAGAAAGCTCTTGTTTATGTAGTGCAAGTATGAAAATAACACGCTGCATGTTGTGTTTAAGTCAGAAATAAGCCAAATCAGTTCATTCCAAAAAACAGCTGCCTAAAGAAAAGCAAACTGAAGTGTTTCTTCCCACTCTGAACAAAGGAAGTAACAAGAAAAAAAAATTCAGTGGTATTTATAATAAGTAAATAACAACAGATTTATTGGAGATATTATAACTATGTCCTGCAAAAACAGCTTTATAACAGAAGGTGATTAAAGACAGTCTAGTTTCTGAAAACAATCTAACAATGCAAGCATACTATTTTATTCACTTATATTAAATGGAATTATTTATATTTAATGGAAAAATTTTAAAAAGGAAGTCTGTCATTGAGGATACAGAATGGAAATCAAATTTAGTCTTATGGAATTTAAAGCCCGTTTTGGTTTTGATTTTCTTCTCAGTTCCAAGTAAGAACTAATACAGTACATACCATCAATAAAAAGTATCTCTAAATCTAGCAAGACATTCTCCTCTCTATGCTTAATTCTTTGTCTTTCATATTTCTCTTTAATCAAGGCTATATAAAATGAGATTTTATTTCACATTATCTCAACTAAAAGGAGACATATATATCTCTATTCCACACAAGAGCAATTCTACATAACCAGGATGTCTATGGCTAAAAATATCACCTCTCCATATTCCTCCAGAATATTCAGGGTACTAAAGACATAAATGATTAAGTGTGAGTGCACAGGAAGCCAGTAGATAACAAAAACAGTCCTGGGTAATACACAGTAGTCCAGCGATGTATATTTCAAAACAGCTGGGTTTTTGATGAGCTGGGTTGATGGAGAATAGAGAAAAAATAGCAATAAAGACAGGAAAGTGGGTTGAGGGAGACAAAAACTAACAATTGAGGTGCTGCAGAGGAGGCACTGCTATTAAGGAACAACCAGGTTTCCATTAGCACAGGATGCTGGAAAAAACAAAGAGACCCTGAATCCAGGGTGCATCTTGAAAGGCTTGAAAGTACGGTAGGAACTGCATAATTAAACTCTGACTGAAGCTAACAGCTGGTGGTTTTGAAAGAGTCCCTGGAGGAAGGTGGATAATCAGTTCGAATCATATTGCAAAATATTCACCTGAAAGGGCATGGGGACCACTTATCAGCAGTTACTCTTGCAGCTCAAGACAGGTATCAGCCTAGAAAATGGGTGAGGGTTTATTATCTTACCTTGCCTGGGGCAAGATATGTGAAGATCTGTATTCAGACTGCTAGCTTTGAGATGACACAGTATCCTTCCAGAAGGTATTTACTCTTGAAGATCACAAAAATCTTTTAAGATGAAAAAGAAAGCCTATTTGAAAGAATCTCAGACGCCATGAGACAGTGATAGGAAAATATCAGAATACTTGCTTGGCAACATAGGAAGTATCAACAACTCTGCTTGGTGATAATACACGTTCAAAAAATAAACTCTGATAGTCATATAAGAAGCCAACTGCCTGTTTTCTTAGTTTTGGCCACCAGTAGACATTAGTCATGGGGAGTTTCCACATAGATAATCAGCAGGTGAGGATGGCTGGCGAGACAAAAGGCATGGGATACTAATTACAAACACCTCCCTTAATTTTAAAAGGACACAAGACAAGGGAAAATTGGTGGAAGGACACCTAGTACTACAGCAGTGTAACCCACTGCCACATGTAGGTTACCCTACCCTTGTGTCCACCCACTCTTGGGGAAGTGCCTACCAAACAGTCCTATCCCTGAATGCAGCAAACCTTGTTTTGAATAATTATACAAAGAGGGACTAACCTCTAGACCTTGTTTTGAATAACCATGCAAAGAGGGATTATAACATCCCAAAATTGAATGTAAGCCACTATCCTATCAAAATATGACAAAACCAAACCCTTTTCATACAATACCCTTTACAACCTTCTGCTTCTTTGTCTCCAGTAACAGCAAGGAAGAAATATATAATTCTTAAAACTAAATTACAAGGTGCAGAGATAAGCCATAAATTAAACTCAGAGAAGACGGATAGCATCTTCCTTATGAAACCATGATCAAATGATTATCCAGATACAATTACCTTTCATTGAGGTGTCTACTCAGGAGAGTCCCAACTGGTTTCCCACTCACAGATAGAACTGCTATAGTGGGCAGAGGCACTTTAGTATAATGAAGAAAGCATGGACTTAAAGCTCAGATCTGAGTTCAAATCCTGGTTCCAAGCACTAACTACTGAGTCACCTAACCTCAATGAGACTCAATTTTCTTGTAAAAATGCTAAAAGAATTGAAAAAAAAATGTTAAAAGAATTGAATGGGATAAGAATAATCACTAGGTGCATAAGACAATGGCATTAGGCTTAAGGATTCACTGTATATGAAGAAAGAGAGGTGACTGCATTTAAGAATGGGCAGATTCTAAGTGTTCCCCGTGGGATTTTGAGCTAAGGACTTAGAAGTTTAAAACGTTGAAAATGGGTTAAGGCCTTCTCAAAGGGCTGGACATAAAGGCAGAGGAAGCTAATGAGTACCTATAGTACTGACTGCACAGCATCCCTCTCTTCTCCTAAGAAACATTTCCTCAATGATAAAAGGGAGAAAGCAAATAGATCAGAAATCCTTCGCTCCTTTCCTCACTTCCTGACTCTGAAAGAGTTGTGAAGAGTAGAGTCCCCAGTTATGGCCAACATCTTATAACCAGGAGACTACAAAAAATGAAATCCAATATGCTGAAAATTATGCAATTAAGACTTAAGTTGGATGAACTGCTCAGTTGCCAAACCAAATTTGGAAATGCTTACCTCCAGACTTCCCCATAAGTAAACAATCAAAGTTCTTAAGGTTTTAGCTACTAGTTCTTGATATTTTGCTCATTAAACCTGAAAATGTACTAAATGCTACCTTAGGTAAAATTTTTCCCGAATCACTCTAAGAGTTTAGAAACACTGCTCCAATGTCCCATAGTTGAGCTATTTTCATTTACTATGTGCCAACCTTGTCACACAATACATAAATTATCTCATTAAATCCTCAAAACACTGTGAAGTAGGTAGTTACTCCCTTTTTCAGTAAGTCTAAGGCTCAGTGCAGTTAAGTGACTTGTCCATAATTGACAAGCTAGTGCGTGGCAGATCTGGGATCAGAACACATACCTCTGATCCCAAAGTCTGTACTTTAAGATACCAAATTATACATGAGAAGTCAGAGTCTTCCCCTCGTTTTAGATTACGGTGAGTGCATCTTTACAGGTTATGTACCTGCAATTGTTTCAATTTCATAAGAGGTTATTTTTTCTGGTTTTGTAGATATATATTGAAAATATGAAGACTCTACTACCTGCAGATCCTTCTACAACCGTGGGAGAGGAGAATGTGGTAAATTTTTGTTGTTCTTTTAACCTAAGAGTTAAAAAAAGTCAGCTTATTTTAAGACTGCAAAAGACCAACAACTGATGTTTATTATTTAACACACAGGAAACAGGCTCTTAAAGGAAGTGACTTGCTCATGTTTCTACTGCTACCAAGTGCCAGTATTAGGGTGGAATCCCATGAGTTTAGGGTCCATGTTCTACATGCCTTTCATAACACTGATGAGTGAAAATGAACATGTACTCACTGCATTTAAAAAATACTGTACTTCTTTCCTGAATATAAAAGCAGTATATTCTTGTAGAAAATCTAAAAAGCATAGAAAAGTATAAAGAAAATAGAAATCGCCTATAATTCTATCACCCAACAATAATCACTGTTAACATTTTGGTTTGATATTATTTCATTCATATTTTTCTCCTATAGGTACATGTTTTTTAAAAATTTGGATCAAATTTGTTTTCTCTTTATCTTCCATTTTATACAAATAATTTTTCTCATGGCATTATTCTTTAAAAATATTTATAATGGCCACAAAACCATCATGTAGATAGACCATCATTCATTTAAACCCTGTGCTACTGAAAATCTAGTTCTCTTCCTTCAGTTATATATGATGCCAGCGTGAATATCCCTCTGATCATCTTTGTCTGCTTCTGGTTACTTTCCCTGTATGGAGTCACAGAAATTTAATTAAGGTTGAGAATAATGAAAAATTGTTTTTCCAAAAAGTAGCAATTAGGCCTATTACCAACAATATATGTTATTTATGATGTTTCTTTCTCCTCATTATGTTTTCTCTGGTGTTGAAGAAGCTGTGAGCTGTAACGATAGGCTTTCCCACACTCACTACATTTAAAGGGTTTTTCCTTAGTGTGCGTTCTCAAATGTAGAATAACTTGAGAAGTCTGCCTGAAGGTTTTTCCACATTCATTACATTTATAAGGTTTCTCTCCAGTGTGAACTCTCTGATGATCAATAAGGTTTCGATTAGAAGTAAAAGCTTTCCCACATTCATTACATTTGTAAGGTTTCTCTCTACGGTGAAGTCTCTGATGTTCACTAAGGGTCTTCCTTAAAATGAAAGCTTTTCCACACTCATCACACTCATAAGGCTTCTCCCCTGTATGAATTCTCTGATGGTCCATAATCTTTGTATTAGAAACACATGTTTTCCCACACTCCTTACATTTGTAAACTTTTTTGCCTTTGTGCATTCTTTGATGTTGAGTAAGGTTTGAACTACGGCTAAAGGCTTTCCCACACTCGATACAAGTGTAGGGCTTCTCCCCAGTATGAACTCTATGATGTGAAATAAGACCTGAACTCCGACTAAAGGCTTTCCCACACTCCTTACATTCATAAATTTTCTCCCCACTGTGGATTCCCTGGTGCCGAATGAGGTGAGACTTACCACTGAAAGATTTCCCACATTCACTGCATGTGTAGGGCTTCAGTCCAGTGTGGATTCTCCGATGAACAACAAGGTTGGAGCTATGACTGAAGGCTTTTCCACACTCCTTACACTTATAGGGTTTCTCTCCTGTGTGGATTCTCTCATGTACTGTAAGATTTGCACTCTGACTAAAGGCTTTCCCACACTCAGTACATATGTACTGTTTCTTTTCAGCCTGAATTCTCATATTTGTTGCAAGATCCAAGCACTCACTACCATCTTTTTCATATTCATGCTCACTCACTTCTGTAAGTGTTTTATTGTCTTTAACTATCTTATGCCTGAAGCTTCTTGTCTTCCTCCTCATTTTCTCTTGCTTGAAGCATCACAATGGCCTGTTGAATCTTCTCTTTCTCTTCAGAGGAGCTTTCTAAATTTTTACTTCCCTGGAAACACCTCTGTGGAGTTCTCTTCAAAGTGTAAGATTCTCACGTTTTAGGAATGATATTGGAATCAACACCTCCTCAGTTCCACCATCTAACAGAAGAAACAGAAATTGCACATGTCACCTATTCTCTATCCAAAGATCACAAGATGTGGTACATCACATGGTCTCACAAGGAAGAGGAAATGTTCAAGGACAGGGGGAACTGATCAAAAATAAGATGAAAAAAAATGAGGGTAGACGCAGATGCCGGAGCAAAGGCTTATGGAAAGACAGGAGGGGAACCCAAAAGGTCCAGCATCGAGGGTAAGCAATGAGTAATATAAAATCCACCCTGTTTCCTCCTATCTCACATCTACTCCCAGGATTAGAGCCATCAAACACCTCATCTGGTCCCTAGAAAAAATGAACTGAAAAATCCTTACCTCAGTAGCTCTTCAAAACAGTTTGGCTTTTAGTTCTTGCTGACCTATTCCCCTAATACCAATAATAAAATGGCTGGCACAAAATAGATGCTCAAGAATTGTTTCATAGACCAGCAACTGCAATTGTCTTAGGGTATGACTAAGATTTCATCTTTTGCTCTATGTCCAGGTATGAGGCCCCTGTCTACATCTCTGTTCTTAAGCCCTGTCTTACTAAGGGGTAACACTGTTCTTCAAGTAACTGAGCCTACTGGAGCCTAATCACACCATAACCTACTCTCTAGGGACTACTCTATAGCTGGATCCAGCTGCATATGCTCATTCAGTCTGTCTGCTTCTCACCAAGCTATCACTCTGATGAACTATCACCCAATCTACTGTGCAAACCAGAGAGGCTGAGTTGGGGAACAGGGCTAGCTAAAGCATGTCAGGATAAGGCCATGCTCTGATAAGACTTTGCATGGTACAATTGTAAAGTATCTAACTTTGGCAAAAGGGTGAACGTAGTAGACAGCACAACCAAAAGGGGCTAATACATGAAACTGATGTCAGGAACGAGTTTGACATGAAATATATAGGTATATTATATATGTATATATGTATATATACATATATAACAGCAAAATGAGAGACCTCTATAACAGTAAAGATATAAACTTAATCACTTGTTCATCCATCTGTTCATTCATACCACAAATAATTATTTTCTACTTTTGGGATATATAGGTAACCCTAAGCATACCTCAAATCCAGAGGGGATTGGGGTCATAAGAGAAAACAGAAAAATGACTCCATGATACTAACACATAATTAATGTTCCTTTTACTATAGTCCTCTTCAAACTTGTCCATACTTAGAGTATATATGGTTGCAAGTATAGAGTAGATATAATTTTGCATCCTACCATATGTAATTTTCCACATTGCTATTTAATCATCATAAGACCATTTTATGACTATATAATACACTACCAATTGAATTCGTTATAATTTACCCACAATTTTGCTAGCATTCAATGTTTTTGTTGCTCCCTGCTGTTTAACCACTTCAATAATGCTATCATGATCACTTTACACAAAGTTTTCTTCCTACTGAAATATATTCCTAGGTTAAAAGTTCCACAAAGGAGTTACTGGGTCAGAGGGAATGAAATTGTTTTGCAGTGATGCCTACTGCTTTTCAAAAAAGTTTGACCAGTTTCCACTGTCTCACAGCTTTTCAACAAGCTGAGTCACAATCTCTGGAGGAGGAGCATATCTAATGGTGAGTGCACAAGACCATCAAGAAAGGCAGAGAACTTCCAACTGAGGTTAGAGTTCGTATTTCAGGAATATAGGTGCCACTGATGCCATACAGGGACACATATATACAAATCTGTGCTCAAAATACAAACAGGATTCAGAGAAAACAGTGGGGGGCGGGGATGGATTCTTGCTAGATCCTGAAGTACACTCACAACCAACTGTTGCTACCTCTCCTAATCAAAGAGGAGGAAACTCAGTGAGAAGCCAGGGGCCTGCGGAGCAGAGTAGAACAGTAAGTTAAACCATTTCCAGAGTTCTCTGAAAAAGTTGATGGTTCTTTCTTTCTTTTCCATTTGTAATCTTCTCTGAATCTCTTTTCTTTATACATGTGTTAAAGCAGTAATTATTGATCATTCTACTCTGTACATATTTCTGTTTTGGATCTAACAGGGAAAAATTTAAAAAGTATTATTACAGAAAAGTAGAAAATAATTATTTGTGGTATGAATGAACAGGTGGATGAACAGGTGGGTAAGTTTATATATTTACTGTTATAGAGGTCTCTCATTTTGCTAGCAAATTATCTTCTGCTAACTTGTATTATTTTTTAATTCTTTTTATAGTATTTCTTATAAAAAGTTGGGATATGACTTTAGAGGATCCCCATAATTACTAGAACAAAATATTTTGGAGATTCAGAATGAGACAATGCCTTGAAGCCAGCCCTAGCATGTCTCGTTTCTAGGCATGACTGATCTAAATCTTTTCAGCTAACTACTATAGTAACTATTCTGTTGTTAAAAGCTGCTATAGAAAAGATCAGTCTCGTGGCTTTCAAGAAAAAGGTGTCTATGGAAACTGTTAATAGCCAGGTATTTAGGGGCGCCTGGGTAGCTCAGTGAGTTAAAGCCTCTGCCTTTGGCTCAGGTCATGATTCCAGGGTCCTGGGATCGAGCCCCACATCGGGCTCTCTGCTCAGCAGGGAGCCTGCTTCCTCCTCTCTCTCTGCCTGCCTTTCTGCCTACTTGTGATCTCTGTCAGATAAATAAATAAAATCTTTAAAAAAAAATAAAAATAAAAAAAAATAGCCAGACATGACTCTGTCACAAAGCAATAAATACCATCAGTGAATGTAAAAATATAAATAAATAAAATAAAGCATGGTTACATACTAAATGTTTCCCCTTTCCCCCACCAAATTCACACATTGAAGCTCTAACCCCCAATGTGACTGTATTTAAAGATGTGACCTTTAAGGAGGTAATTAAGGTTAAATGAGATCATAAGGGCTTGGTCTGATAAGATTGTGTGTCCTTATAAAAAGACAGAAGAGAGACCTCACTTTTGCTTCCACTCCTGCCTCCTCTCCCCCAAACTAAGGAAGGCCATATGAGCAAAGAACAAGAAGGTGGCCATGTATTAGCCAGGAAGAGCATTCTCACCAGAAACTGAATTAGGTGGTCACCTTGATCTTGGACTTACAGGCTCTAGAACTGTGAGAAAATGAATTTCTGTTGTTTACACTGCTCAGTTTGTGGGATTTTGTTATAGCAGACTGAGCATACCAATACAAGCATGAAGTATCAAACCTACCTTTAAGGAGCTTACAGTGGAATTAATCATGAAAAATGAAGAGACCAAATTAAGATTTACAAAGTACCCAATCAAGAGGTGAAAGGTACTAGGGAAGGGAACAATTACTGGGGCCCAGAATACTTGGGGAAAGGTGTTTTCAGAAGGCAAACCTTTGGCTGAGTTCCAGAACATGAAGGAATGGTTTCCTCAAAAAGAAGCTTGTGAGGGAGGGGAAGGCAAGAAAAAGAAAAAAAAGAAAAAAAAAAAACAAAAAACGGAAGCTTGCACAGGGCCAGTGTACTCAGAAATAAGTGGTAGATTACACTATCACGTAGCTTCATGATGGTGGGAATTTTGTCCATTTTGTTTACCTTTGTCTTCCCAGCATCTAGCACAGTTCCAAGTATACAGTAGGCACCAAAAAAATTTTTTTGAATGAATAGATGAAAGGATTAAGTTGCATGAAGCAATATGAGCCAGAACACTGAAGTTATGGGGCATGTATGGGTATAATTTGATGGTCAACGGGTAACAAGTATTAACCATCCTCATTTTCTTTCCCCACTCTATATTCTTTTTTCTACCTTGCTGTTCTCCTCTCTCACTCTCACTTGTCAAGAATACAGTTTCCAGCATCACTCCAGCATCATTATGAATAGTGGTCCCCTTAACTCATGAAAAATTCCAGGCTGATTCGAATTCCTTCCATCAGGGCCTTGTTTTCCTCCAGCCTCTAGGGGGAGTTCAGCATTCTTTCCTGGAAGAACTCAAGAACCAATGGAATTCTCAGGGCCAGTATGCAACAATTCTTTTTTGTAATGACAAGTAAAATAAATGCATATCCATCAAACTAAAAAAAAAAAAAATATATATTCCAGGCTGGACAATAGATTTCATATCATCCTACCTAAAACTGGAATTAGGAAAAGACCACTCTAGGGTATACTATTGTATATCGACTATACTTCAATTAAACGTATTTTTAAAAAAAATGATTTAGAAAGATTAGCCCAGATAGATTAGAGGTGAAAAAAAAAAAAAAAAAAAAGAATGGAGGAAGGGAAATGAGTTAAAAAGAAAACTTTAGGAATGCAGGATGGGTGACCCTTAGAGGGTCTGCCACTATCTAGGTGTCCAAAAACCTTGGGAGGTTGTATTCTTTTAACTCACCAGCATCATCTGCCTGTTCAGGTTTCTGTGAGAAGCAGTCACATGGCCCTTGGTTACTGATTAGCTGCAATACAGGGACGAATAAGAGGGAATACCTGAAAAATTCCAGACAGATGAATGTAATATAAAAATTGAAATGAGAAAAAACAATTTAAAAAGAACTGGGAGAAAATATCAGGGAACTCCTTGATCTCAAGCGCATAAAACAAAGCCTGACATCATAACAAATGCAGATGATCTTCTGATAAGTCTTGCTTCCCTCTTAGCTCCCCCAGAATCACCTTGGGCTTCCTTATGGCACATCCTTGTGCATTTCTCTTTTTCCCTTCCTGCTCTTCTAACCAAAATCTCTATCTCAGTGAGCTAATATATTTGCACGACTTCCTTCCTTTCTGTCTTATTCTCAAATTTGCATTCCTGACATATTCTTCCTCTTCTCATCTAAAGTGTTTTCCTACATCTTTATCTTTCTTAGTGACATTACCGTTGTTGATATTCAGACCTGGATCTGATAACCTTGAATTCTTTCTTTCAGTCATCCTCTGTATCCAGTCTAATACAAGTTTATGCTTTCCTGGAAATTCCTGGATTTCATTGTTCTCTTTCCTATCATTTGTTCATTCATTTCCCATACATTTGTTCATTCATTTCCCATTCGTTTGTTCATTCATTCAGCAAACACTATTGGACACCTAGAGAGTGGCAGACCCTCTAAGGGTCACCCATCCTGCATTCCTAAAGTTGTCTCCCAACTCATTTCCCTTCTTCCATTCTTTTTTTTTCACCTCTAATTATCTGACCATAGAGAAATTTCTGTAGTTAAAAAGAACACAGTAACAAATCTGTAATATAAACTAGGGCTGCCATATACTAGAATTGGGTGTATGTCTGTGTCACTCCTCCTCACAAGTACACATTAAGCTCTAAGCCCCTGAGAGCAAGGCCCATGGTATTCACGGTGGAATTCCACAAAGTACCTAGCACAAAGAGGGTTCACTAAATGTTGTGTGATTTGAAATCTTAAACAAGTTCAAGATTCTGATTCTATCTGGGTGTAGGGATGATAAGAACTGCACCCTTCACACATGACCACCACCATCCCTTCACTTGTTCATCCCTTTTGTACTTCGTATTATCTGAACACCATGACAGTATATATACAGTCTTGGCAATGCTGTCTCAACAGGGCCATCCAGGGGCCCCAATTCTAGATTGACTTAGTTTAACTACTCAGAGATTCTCAGAATGTCAGAGCTGGAAGGAATCACCCAGATCTCCCAGTGTCTTCTATCAAAATGTAGTGATGGGGAAACAATCCTAGAAGAAAACTGCAACTCAAATTCAAGTCTCCTGATACCCAAATTTGAGTTCAACTCTATCACCTTTCCTCCCATCCCCAAACTGTACTCCTCAAGGTCCAGAGGTCTCACTCCCACTCCTCTGGTTCTCTCGTCCTCAATAAATAGCCATCCAGAAATGCTCCCTTTCAGCCATGGTCCTTCCTCTAGTCAGCAGGATTCCTGTCAAATTTGATAACTAATTTCACAGTATAGGTCTCACCTGGCCAGCACAGCCTCACTCCGAAGAATCTGCCCAGCACAAATCTTGCCTGATCTCTTCCTTAGGTTTGGTGAGGAAGTTCCTAAGGGGGTGTCCTATTGCTGTAAACAGAAGAGAGAAGATTGTGTTCTCTGAGAGCTCAACTCCAATAGGAAAGGAACTTCCCATAGGAAAAGAAGTTACTCAGGGCAGTGTCCCATCCCTGGGTAACTTCCTTTCCTATAGAAGTATGAAAAGCAAGAATGATCATTCCCATTCTGAAGAAGAGGAAATGCAGCTCCCAGAGATTGGATGACATGCCAAAGGCCGTATGGCTGGTAAGAGACAAATCTTCTGTGTGTGAAGGTAATCCTGATTCCATCCAACTACAGCTGCTCCTTCTCACCTGTTCTGTTTGACATCTAAGTCTCCATAGCCTTCTCCAACTGCAAAATGCATTCCAACTGCAATCCTGCTTTCCAGCCAAAGTTTGCAGCAGGGAGATGAGAAGGGAACGTTGTTGAGTCAAGTGTCTTTAAAGAGGAAAAACTAAGTCTTTAAAGGGAGGATGAAAGGTGAATATTTCCTGGTTTCTTTGCTTATTTTTAATGATTACCTGGTTCTTAGGATTACCAGCCCTCAAAATCTGTTTTGTGTTTTCAACCTCTCCAGATTTCCAGACTCGGCTTCTAGCCCTTCAAGCTTGTTCCATTTCTTGCCTACCAGAAAACACCTTTGCTTTGTACACACTGTCACCCCCAGGACCTAGCAGTCAGTGGTAGGCGCTCAGTAAGTACTGAATGAATGAATGAGTAATCTCCTGCAAAACTCTGTTGCTCACTGGGAACACAACGGGGGCTGGACTGGTGATCCGATCAAGCTGGGGTTGTGGAGTCCCTGCAGCCTAGCTGGGCTCTAGACCGCTATTACCAGGGCGGCCTGCTGGCTAGGGGTGGGGACAGCAAAATTCTATAACCACTATCAGCCCTATCAGAGCGAGCCCCTATGCGGTGTGGGAGATGAGACCCCAGACAAAGGGACAGGAGGGAGCGAGGGGAAAGAGAGGCCCTCGACTACCCCTAGAGAGACCTCCTCCCCGTCGCCGCAGCGGCTGCGCAGAAGGAGGCCTGGGTCCCGGCCGGAGTCACCCGCCCTCTCCCAGAACACGGACCGAACCCCGAAGCCAGGCTGCCACATACCCCTCGTCGAAAGCGCCAGACTCACATCTCGGAACACAGCGGAGACGCAACTGCGTCACTGACTCCCCACTAACTCTCAGCTTGACCCCAGGGCCCTTCTAGGCATCTGGAGGTTTCGGAATCTCTGTGCCCGGGAGGTTGGAGCATCCCACCCCTCAGAAGTCCGCCAGCTTCGCGGGAACCCTGGCCCCGCCTCCCGCATAGATTTTGCCCTGTCATTGGCTGGGAGGATGAAAGGGCTCGGAGAGTGCAGCCAATTGACTCTAGAGGGCGCTAGAAGGGGTGGAGCCTGGGGAGGAGACCTGGTTAGGCCGGTAAGAGGACTCAATCAGCTCCGAGGCCAGACTGCCTTTTTCTATCTCAGAGGCTCCCTGAAGTCACATTCCTTGCTCCAGGAAAGTCGTCTTTCCTTCCACAGATGCCGCGCCTTTCAGCCACAAAGCCAGAATCAGTTCCTATTTACCGGTAGCATTTTAAAATGGCACTGTGGGGTGCCTAGTACGTCACTGGTTTAGACGCTGCTGATGAGGTATCGAAGAAAATGAACTCGCTTCCTCCTAAGGCGTACTTTCAAGCCAGGGATGCAATGATAAATAAATACATCTGGGGGAAGGGTATTCCTAATGGAGGGAACATCAGGAGCACAGTCCTTGAATCAGGAGGGAGGTGGAGGGCACATTTCAGGCCTTATAGACCATAAGGGCTTTGGAGGTGTCAGTAATAATACTGGAGGGTTATGGAACTGAGGAGTGACAGGATCCTACCTTTTTCTTTTCTTGACACATATCCAAAGTTTATTAGCTATTAGACACAAAAGTAGCCAAGAAACTTGTTCTACAAATTCTGTGGATTTCTTGCTCATAGTTCCTGGTAATTCTGAAAAACACACACACATACACACACGGATGTTTCAGTCGATGACATAACATTTTATTTTATTTTTTTTAAATACCAAGAATTTTATTCAAGTTAAAAATTATCTTCCTGACTATATAAAACCAAGTACTATATAATCATTCTTCAAAGTATAGAAGTATGCCTTTCTAGAGTATGGAAAAAGAAACGTGTAATTGGTAATCAATAATTTTACTAATGATTTTTTAAACAAATACACCTAATTCTTACACATGAGAAAATACCCATTCACCAAAAAGCTAATGTAAATAACAATATGTAAAGAATGCGTTTGGAACTACAGTGATAACCAGACATAAATTATTAGTGAAGTGATTATCTTATTAACTAACACTGCACAAATTTTAAAGAAAAGTGACCATTTGTTGGCTTAAAAGGATTTAAATACATATCATCATTGTGAGTGAAAACATTAGTATAAAGATCTCTATGATGACATAACATTTTAAAAATTTGCCCTGGCTGCTCTGTTGAGAACAGTCTGAAGGTAGGTGAGAGTAGAAGCAGGGAGATTAAGAAGAGGTCATTGGGGGCGCCTGGGTGGCCCAGTGGGTTAAAGCCTCTGCCTTCGGCTCAGGTCATGATCCCAGGGTCCTGGGATCAAGCCCCACATCAGGCTCTCTGCTCTGTGGGCAGCCTGCTTCCTCCTCTCTCTCTGCCTGCCTCTCTGCCTACTTGTGATCTCTTTCTGTCAACTAAAAAAAAAAAA
>ML102641.1:1896-24045 GCA_003697995.1 Taxidea taxus jeffersonii
CCACCCCCCTCAGTTTGTTTTATGACATTAAGAGTCTCTTTTGGTTTTTCTCCCTCCCGATCCCATCTTCTTTCATTTTTACTTTTCCTACCACCTTAACTCCTACCCCCGTTGCATCTCCACTTCCTCATATCAGGGAGATCATGTGGTAGTTGTCTTTCTCCAGTTGACTTATTTCGCTAAAGATACAAACGTAGTGATCCAAAGGGGCACGTGTACCCGAATGTTTATAGCAGCAATGTCCACAATAGCCAAGTTATGGAAAGAACCTAGATGTCCATCAACAGATGAATGGATAAAGAAGATGTGGTATATATATACGATGGAATACTATGCAGCCATCAAAAGAAATGAAATCTTACCATTTGCGACGACATGGATGGAACTAGAGCGTATTATGCTTAGCGAAATAAGATTTCATTTCTTTTGATCAATCTTTTATTTGTGCCTTCATGTCTTTTATCAGTAATGAAAATTTTCATTCTTTTCTGTTTTTCTGTGATTCTAGTTCGGTGTTTATTAACTTTTCTCATTCTATTCTCCATGTCCCATAATGCTTCTTTCATATTTTTCATCTCCTTATATCTCTTTACTATATTCTGGATAGTTACAATCACTTATTTAACAAATATTTACTGAGCACTTACTAGGTGGCAAGCACTATTTCAGGCACTTGGGTATCTCAGTGAACATAAAAACACCACTTCCCAGGAGGAGGTTTTATTTTAAAAGACAAAATGAGGAAGCAGAAATAAGTGATAAACACAATAAATGACTAAATTATGTAGAATGTAGGGAGTGATAAATGCCACTTAAAAAACAAGGGAGTAGGTAATTCCTTTTTTTCCTCCAGAAGAAAGACAATTTTATTTTCCTATAATGAGATCACTGATTATCTTAGAAAATTCTGTTTCAGAGCATAAGTGTGGAAAATGTGCATAATGTTTGTCATACTGTTTATGTGATACATATACATTATATTTATTAAATCTAAAATTGTTATTAGGAAGACTTGCTAGGAAAATTCACATCTCCCCAAATTTCTTTTTTTAAACCACTTTATTGAGGTATGATTGACATGAAAAGCTATATTTATTTCGTGTATACACTGAATGAGTTTGTAGGTAAGTATATACACATGAAACTATCACCACAGTCTATACCATAAACATATGCATCACCTCTAAAAGTTTCCTCCCACTCTAATTATTACTACTATTTATTTATAGTGTGAGATAAAAGCACAACATATGATCTACCTTCTTGCAAATTTTCAAGAATAAAACACAGTACTGTTAACCATAAACACTATCCTGTACAGTAGAGCTGTAGAACTTACCTCATGTAACTAGAACTTTGTACCTAGTATTTCTGCATTTTCCTCTCCCCACCAGGCTCTGACAGTTACCATTTTACTCTCTGCTCCTATAAGTTTGACTATTTCAGAGTCCTCATATAGGTGGTATCATGTAATATTTGTCCTTCAATGTCTGGCTTATCTCACAAAACATAATGTCCTCCAAGTTCATTGACATTGTTGCAAACGGGAGGATATCTTTCTTTTTTTAAGGCTGAACAATATTTCACTGTATGTGTATGCCACAATTTCTTTATCTACTCACCCACTGATGAACATTTAGGTTATTTCCATGTCTTTGCCGTTGTAAACAATACAGCAATGAACATAGGAGTGCAGCTATCTCTTTGAGATCCTAATTTAAATTCCTTTGGATATATATCTAAAGGTGGGATTGCTGGATCATAGGGTAGTTCTATTTTCTACTTTTTGAGAAATCTCCATATTGTTTTCCATTATGGCTATACCAATTTACATCACTAACATGTGTGCAAGGGTTCCGTTTTCTCCACATCCTTCCCAATACTTGTTATCTTTTGTTTTTTGATGATAGGTATACTAATAATTGTGAGGTGACATTTCACTGTGGTTCTGATTTACATTTCCATGTTGATTAGTCATGTTGAACATCTTTTCATATACCTGTTGCCCATGTATATGTATGTTTTCTTTGGAGAAATGCCTATTCAGTTCCTTTGCCAATTTTTTTTAAGCTTTATTTAAACATATAATGTAACCCCACCACCCTCTCCCAACCCCTCTCCCCCCACCCCCTCAGTTTGTTTTATGACATTAAGAGTCTCTTTTGGTTTGTCTCCCTCCCGATCCCATCTTGCTTCATTTTTACTTTTCCTACCACCTTAACTCCCACCTCCGTTGCATCTCCACTTCCTCATATCAGGGAGATCATGTGATAGTTGTCTTTCTCCAGTTGACTTATTTCGCTAAGCATAATACGCTCTAGTTCCATCCATGTCGTCGCAAATGGTAAGATTTCATTTCTTTTGATGGCTGCATAGTATTCCATTGTATATATATACCACCTCTTCTTCATCCATTCATCTGTTGATGGACATCTAGGTTCTTTCCATAACTTGGCTATTGTGGACATTGCTGCTATAAACATTCGGGTACACGTGCCCCTTTGGATCACTACGTTTGTATCTTTAGGGTAAATACCCAGTAGTGCAATTGCTGGGTCATAAGGTAGCTCTATTTTCAATTTTTTGAGGAACCTCCATGCTGTTTTCCAGAGTGGTTGCATTTGGTTTTGTCTTTTTACTACTGCGCTGTAGGATTTCCTTATATATTTTGAATATTAATACTTTATCAGATATATGGTTTGAAAATACTTTTTCCAATATCATAGTCTGCCTTTTCATTTTGTTGCCTGTTTCCTTTGCTGTGTAGAATGAAATTTTTAGTCTGACATAATCTCACTTGTCTATTTTTTGCAACAAAGCTTGTTTTTGGTGTTATATCCAAAAAAATCACTGTCAAGGTCAATGTCAATAAGCTGTCTGTGTTTTCTTATAGAAGTTTTAAGATTTAATGTCTCACACATTAAGTCTTTAATCCATTTTGAGTTAATTTTTGTGAATGGTGTGAAAAATTTCATTCTTTTGCATGTGGATATCCAGTTTTCCCAACACCATTTATTGAAAAGATTATCCTTTCCCCATCGTGTATCTTGGTACTCTTATCAAAGATCAGTGGACTGTATATGGGTAAGTTTATTTCTGGGCTCTCTGTTCTGTTCCATTGGTCATTATGTCTGTTTTTATGCCAGTACCATACTGTTTTGATTACTGTGGCTTTGTAATGTATTTTTGAATTCAAGTACTATGATGCTGCTGATTGTGTTCAGTTGCTTCTTCTGTTTTACTGGCATTTATTTTCCCAGTTTTTAAATGAATTCCTAAATTACTTGGCAGTTGTATATCGTGCATGTTATGTATACATAAATTGTTTTCCAATGACTGAAATATTCCCTGTCTTTTGCCCTTTGCTCTTCTCACATGTTCTCATTTTTTCAGATAGCTTTGTTTCTGCATGCAGAAACTATTCCCATAAAAATTCTCATCTCCATCTGTGACATCTCACCTGCATCCCAGATGCCCCTACCACATGACCCATGGATTGTTTGACTATCACCTCAAACTCAACAGAGCCCAAACCGAACTCATTATTTTCTTCACTCAGCTACCTTCAATAATTATAGTACCATTCTCCTTGTCGCCAAGGTAAAAAATAAAACAAAAACAAAAATAATCCCTCCTAAACCACTGAGTTATAGGTTTTAGAAATAGAAAGAAAAAATGATAAGAGAAATAGGTAAGTTTATTGTTACATTTAGTAGACTACATCCTTTCAGCAAATAATTATTGGGTACCTTCCATATGCCAATACTTTATTAGGTTCAGGGGATTTGCTGGTGAATAAGATTAAAAAACTCTGTTCTCACAGTGCTTACAGGTCAGTGATGGAACACAGACTAAAAGGTAAATATGTAAACTATTTAGTATGCTAGATGGTGCTAAGTGCTAAGGAAAAATATAAAGCAAGGAAGAGACACTGAGAATATGGATGTGTATGTGGAAGATGGTAGTAATGATGATTTCAATCCTAAAAATTTTATTTATTTATTTTGAGAGAGAGAGTGAGAGAGCAAACATGAGTGGGTGTGGGGAGGGAGAGGGAGAAACAGACTCTTTACTGGGCAGAGAGCCCAACATGGGAGTCCTATTCCAGGACCTTGAGATCATGACCTGAGCTGAAGGTAGACTCTTGATGGGCTGGGCCACTGAGGCACCCCTGGTGGTTTCAATTCTAGATAAGGTGGCTGGGAAAAGTCTGAAAGTGTGATATTTGAGTAAAAACCTGAAGAAGGTGAGGCTACAAGCACCATGAGAATATTCAGGAAATAGCAGATGCGAAGAAAAGGCCTAAAGTAGAAACGTGTTATATTTTCAGGGAATAACAAGGAGGCCATTGTGAACTAGACTGATCAATGGGGGAAAGATAGGAAATTATGTTATAAAGGTGATGGAGCTGGGTCCAAATCTAATAGGACACGATGCCCTATCTTCTCTAATCTTACTACTAGTGTCCTTATCCTAGGGCTTTACCACTTCATGTCTGCAACAGTTTCTAACTTATCTATTTTCTAGTTTAACCTCTATAATACCACTGTGATAATCTCAAATAATCACCTTCAACGTGTCATTCACATCATCCCCCTGCTCAAGGATTCAAAAGGGTTATCTAATGCATCAAATCTAAATCAGTGTGTAGGGTTTTCAGAGCTATCCTAGACCTACTGAATCTTGTCTTTAATATATTTTCTGATTGGACATTTACTGAGTTCTTTCTTTGTTCAAGGAGTTATGAGCAAACATGCATAAGAAAAAGGTTCAAGACCTGGAGTTTACTGTCAGTACAAACCTCTTCCCAGCTCTAATAAGCTCTTCTAATTTCCTGCATATATACATTGATATCTTTGTTGTGTCTGACTTATGCTTTTGCCTTTGCTACTTTTTGTGCTTGAGTATCTTCTTTTCTTGAACTTCCAATAAAATCCAAAATCCTTTCATGGCTACAAGGCCCTGTAGAATCTGGTCCCTGACTATATCTTCAATCCCCTCTTGAGATATCCTTTCCTTCTCTTGCAACATTCCAGCTACACTGACTGCCATTCAGTTCTCTGAATATACCAAATTTTTCCCTGCATCTAGGCCTTCTTCTGCCTAGATCACATTATCCACTCTTTCTGTTTACACATACTTTAAGCCTCAACATGGATGTCCTAAGAGCCTCCCCTCATTCCAATCTACACGAGCTTTCAGAGCACTCTGCATGATGTCCCTTTACAGCACTTATCACTTTAAACTACATACTTATTCATGCAATCATGTGTTTGGTGATTTCTCTAGTAGAAAGAGATGGTCTCTTTTCTAGATCATAAGCCCCAAGAAGACAAGCAGATATTTCTTTTGCTCACCTCAGTATCCCTAGGTTCTATTCCAATAGCTAGTAGATGCTTAATAAATATCTGTTGAACAAATGAATTAGTGCCTTATCTGGATCCTGGACACTCTTTAATTAAATAACTTTCATTTTCTCCTAGAGTCCTTTCTCCAAGAGCCTGGCTTTTCAGTCTTTCAAAGATCCTCTTCTTCTCTGACTTCTTTTTTCTTTTTAAAAAATAGTTCTTTGAGTATTAAATTCACAACCTTGGTGACAACTGATCTAGCTCACCATGACAGAAAAAACCATCTCTCTCAGTTTATGACATGGTAAAGCTGACTATATTTCTTTTCCAAACTATAAGTTTAACCCTAAATATAAAGCAAGGTCTAAAATGTAATTGATTAGGAAAAAATATAAAACAACCAATGACTTAGACAAGACTGCTCATTTTTTTTAAGCTTAAAAAACTCCATGAAAGTTTCTGTCTAACCACAATAGCCAAACTATGGAAAGAACTTAGATGTCCACCAACAGATGAATGGATAAAGAATATGTGGTATATATACCACATCTTCTTTACACACACATGCACACACACCCACCCACCCACCCACCTCCCACCCCCCCCACACAATGCAATACTGTGCAGCCATCAAAACTCCAAAATCTTGCCGTTCGCAATGACGTGGATGGAACTAGAGGGTATTAGGCTAAGCGAAATAAGTCAATCAGAGAAAGACAATTATATGATCTCTCTGATATGAGGAATTTGAGAGGTAGGGCAGGGGGTCATTGGGGGTAGGGAGGGAAAAAATGAGACAAGAAGTGACGGGGAGGGAAACAAACCATGAGACTCTTAATCTCAGGAAACAAACTGAGGGTTGGTGGGGTGTGGGCGGGGAGGGATAGGGTGGCTGGGTGAGGGACACTGGGGAGTGTATGTGCTATGGTGAGTGCTGCAAAATGTGTAAGACTGATGATTCACAGACCTGTACCCCTGATGCAAATAATACATTATATGTTAATAAAAAGTTTCTGTCTAAAGGGTTGTATTTTTTGTTTGTTTTTTTTCTTGACTGCTTATTGTGCTTAAAGTGTTGCTGCATGTCAGTAAGACATATGCCCTAATCTTATTTTTCCACTTAACTGGGGTACTTAAAATCAGGAAAACATGTTTCACACCTTCTAGAAATCCTGTAATGCCTTGTTCAGACCTCCTCAGGGTGAGGGACAGTCCTTTTTAACTTCTAAATCCCAAGCAGTTATTACGGGGGCCCACAAACAAGAAATTCTTAGTAAGTACTTGCTAACCTGCTCAATTAAATAAAAATTTCTGGATTCACACAGGACTGGTTATTTGACCACTTCTTCATTCATTCACTCAATAAATATTTATTTAATGCTCCAATATCTAAAGTTCTGTGCTTAGCACTGGCGGTGGGAGGTGGGGAGGGATGGTACAAAGACACACAAGAAAGCTCCAATTCCAGTGGGGGGGAAATCTACATGCATGTGTATGGTTGCAATTTAATATTTAATAATGGAATAAAGCTAGGTACAGGGTATTATCATGGGCACAATGAAGCCTCAGGGCCTGATTATACTCATAAATACTAAGGAAGTTTTCATATAGTTGAGTTCCAATGGATAGGAGTTTACCAAGCCAGCAAGGGTAGGGGGCATGAAAGAGCAAGGCAGTTTAGGGAAAGATAACTGCCTCATCCAGATGCAGGAAATAAGGTTCGAGAAACAGAATTATATCATGCTGGGCCTTTTATGCCACATTGAATTACAAGGGCTTTAGGTTAAGTGGGCGCTGATGTGAAGAGTTTGCATTTTTAAAAGCTAAGTATGGTGGTACTGTGGACAGTAACTCAGGGTAGGAAGGTAGTAGCTTCAGGGAGTCTGTATTTGGGAAGAAATGTGAAGGATCTGGGGTGAAAACAGGGATGGTGTAGGGAGAGTGATCTGACTGATATTTGGGAGACAGAAATTAGTAAGATAGAGTGATTAATTGAGAAGGGAAGGAGATAGAGAGAGAGGAGACTAAGAGGACATCGAAGTCTATGACACGGATCTCTGGGCAATGATAATGTCTTTCACTTGATTTAAGGAGCACAGAAGGAAGTATATTTGTGAGGAAAGAAAATGAAATGAGTTTAGATATGCTAAGGTAGAAACGTCTGAGGGACATCCAAGGGCAGATGTCTGGTAGGAAAAAGGAAATGAGACTCTGAAGCTCAGGGGAGAGGTCTTAATCAGAGATTTAGATTTCAAGGCTAAATATTTATGACTCTGTACAGAATGATAAAATGTCACAGAAAGTTACAGCTACCAAGGCCCTCCCAGCTGCTGCTTCTTCCTTCCGCAGATTGTTTTAATACTTACTCGCCAGTCAACATCTATCAGGTTGTGCTATGTGGGTTTGCAGGCTGTCATTCACTGGAGCCTCTCTAGGTTTGCCTGTGGGATCAGCAATGAGACTCAGAGTGCAGGAACATCTGGTCCTCTCTTTAGCCTGCTCCCTCTGCTCACGCATGTTCTCTGGCACAGAGGTGAGAGTGTCCTGGCAATACTGAATACCAGACTAGCACTCTTTGGTTGATACACTGATTGCTCTGTGTCAACAGTCTCTGTATCAACAGTCTGTTAGGGATGTAATACATCCCTAACCTTTCATGATTTCTGGTAACTACTTCAAGGCAGTAATGTATTGCTAGTTTAATACCTAATCATTAGGAAAACACAGTTGGTATCATCAATTCAATGAACTAAAATTTGGGGGGGCTTATAAAACTACACAAATGCTAATGGAAAGGAGAAGGAACACTTATCAATTAAGCCTAGATCTAAAATTTTGTGTATCTGTCCACTCTTAAAACTAAAGAAAGAAATGGTATTTTCAATTAAGGACCTTACAAGTTTATTATATGAATGGGAAGTTGGTATAGTTCTCTAATATCTAGGGATTTTTAAACTACCATTTCCAGCAACTCTAGGAAAAAAATGTTTTTTATGTTTCTTCTTTTAAAATGTTTTATTGTTTCTTGAGGCTCAATTATACACAAGAAGCCAAGGAAAAAAACAACTGATGGAATGATGATCCTGCATGGATTACAAACCAGAGAAAGGGTGTTTCTGCTGGGTGTGGATCTTCTCTGTACAGTAAGCCTGACAAAGCATGTACTGGGCACAGGTACTGTGTGAGGTGCTGGGATCATGGAAAGAGAAGACACAGTCACTAGCACTCAAAGATGATAAAGTAGGGTGCTCTGGTTTTCATATTACAACCCAGGGACTTTCAGTGGTTACATCCAGTACTGGGTGGGGAAGGGGCATAGTGAGATTCCTATTATTTCCCTTTTCTCTCCAACAGTAAAGTACCTCTATTTTATCGGTTTCATTTATTGAACTATCTCAAAAAATTCAGCTTTTAGAAAGGATTCTTCCACATACAAAGATAAGTAATAAAGTTTTTGAACCTCTGGCCTAGTGGAAAAATAGCAGCCAGAATCTGCATCCGCACAGCCCAGCACTTGTAGCTAGCATCCCTGCCACAGCTGTCTTTTCCCACAGTCTTTCTAGACCCATAGACTGGGAGATGGCGATGACAAGGAAAACCCACATGCCCCCATCAGTGAGGGTATCATTTTAGCTCTACACCAAAGTGAAGCAAGTTGCTTTAATTTTCAGGGCAAGGTGGTCAAGATTAGAGGTACTGTGGAGCATGCAAATTAACTCCTTTTCTTTTGTACTGTTATAACTTCCATTTTTAATTTTCCTATGTATACCATGCAACTGGAAAAATGGAACAGCTTTTTTTCAAAGTTTAAGTAAAATAAATAAATAAATAAATAAATAAATAACAGACCCGTAAAGCACTCTGAATAAAGGGAGCTTCCAAGCAATATAAAAGTATCCCCAAATTTATTTTCTCTCTGCCCCACGTAGAAGACAACCAGAGAACTCTCTGGACTCCCTAAAATTGGCTACCACGATCATCTCATCCCGTCAGAGCTTTGCTGACCTGTAAAGAAAGTGAAGCCCAGAGTGTCTCCTTGACTATTCCCCATCCTTGTTGTTCATGTTTAAAGGCCTCATTGCTCTGCCAAGATACATGTTCTATTACCTATAAGCCCCATTCTGTGGGCTCTCTTCCAACCCAGGACAAAGAGGAATGAAGGAGTCAGACCGACCTTCCTTTCTGTCCAGAAGATGCTCTCCTCTTTGCAGGGCTGGAAAGGCACTGAGGGCCAAGACTGCTCTCAGACAGGAGGACACCATTAGCCTATTTCCCTGTGAACCCTCTCCTTCACATGCCACAAGGCAGGGCCCAGGGCTTCTTGCACTATAGAGCGGGGCCTCTCTGCAGAATTTGCTTTGTTCTATGTTTCTCCTATGCGTTTTCTTTGGCACTGAATAGATGCATCCTTTTCTTTCCCTGAGGTGGTGACAGCCAAGACGGGAATTCAAACTTCCATGTGGAAATAGGCATAAAAAAGAAGCCACATATGACTTCAAGGTACACTGGGATTTGAGGCAAAACTCCCAGCTAGGTAAAAAGTTACTTTATCTTGTTTTTCCTTCTCTGTGCATCTATCTTCCCTGAAGTCCACAGACACTTATGACCTAGGTAATACCATCCTTCCACAATCTCCACCTCACCACAACTTCTAGTAACTTTTACCTGATCTGCTTGCCTTCTCTCATATCATATAAGGAAAAGAAGACATCGGTGTCTTCCCCAATAGTATTGTAGGTGAAACTCTTCAGGCTGAGGAAGAAGTGGTGTGGCACTGGCATCCGACAAGTTTCCCCATGACGTGGGCGCATTGTATCTACCTAAAGAGAAAGGCAAAAAAACAGTAAATATTTTAGTTACTCACTACATTGATCAGAAATAAAATGAAAACTAAATGACTAACTCTCCATCTACTATCAAAGGGGATCATGTAAGAGAGAAAGAAGGTGTCTTCTCTGCTAGTAGGGGAGTGCTGTGTCAATATGCTTGGTTTGAGGCAGGCAAATATGTAGCTGGGAGAAGTAAACTGAGTAAAGGAGCTATGGGAACAGTAATTCCAACTTACGAGTGAACTTATATCTTCACCAGGTCACAAATTTCTAAATTCTCCATGAACTTCTAAATTCAAAGTTATTACTTGGAGATGTTGTCACCCTGATGCACTTGATTTACAGTGTTAGATGGTAACAGATACCATTCTAAATGACACTTTTACTTTCTCCCAGATGGATTCATTCCAGTCTCCCAGTCTATGTTATTTCAATTGTGCTTATGTAAATTTGCACAGAGGAGTGAGGGGAGACTGGCCAAATCTGCTTGGAGGTCAGGGTTATTTAGATGAAAGGCATCACATGATCAAGATGTCCATGGTGGTTATCACTGCCTGTTGGCATCTCCATGCTGTGACCACTTCAAGTGCCAAGGGAAAAGACTGGGAGGCCTAGTTAAGCTGCTTACCTGGGATGTGCTTTGCTGGACACTCTGCCGGCTAGATAAGTGCTGTGGAAAGAAAGAAAGAAAGAAAAATTCACTCACCTGGGAAGGAAACTAAGTATTATGAAGCACCCTCCATATGCGAGGCATTCTGCAGTCTTTTAAGTATATGTTCTCACTTAAGTCTGATAACATTTTTAGAACAATGCTATTTGTGTTTGATGGAAGCAACTAAAGTGGGGTGTAAGGAAGTGATGTGCTGAAGCTCATACAGCAAAAAGGTGGCCAAGCCTGGACTGTAACTCAAGCCTCACCAGCTCAAAGCCCCAGCCAAGTCACAGGTGCTCCCTCTGGATCTGTGCTTTGGTGCTGTCCTCTCTACACCCTCTACCATATCTGGAGCCTTGAGATCCAGCTTCTCTACACTGCAGGAGGTATAGTTTTTAAACCCAAAGGGGCCCCTCCCAAACATGCTGTTCCTTTGCTGCTGGCTGATGTTAGAAGATTCCAATCCTAGCTACATGCAAATGAGTCGTGAAATCAGATAAACTGCTTAGTCTCTGCAAAAGACAGTTTCCTCAACTATAAAACTGACATAAAGCTTTACTGTCTTCCTCACAGAGTTATTGTGAGGCTGAAATTACTTAATGGGAAGCAGCATGATACATTAGTTAGGGACCTAAGTGCAGAAGTCAGGACACTTGATTTTAAATCTTGACTCACTCTTGTGTTTGCTCATCTATAAAGTAAGGATAACATTTTGTACTGAATTCAACTCACAGGGTTTTGTGCAGATTAACCTGCCATGGAGCCTATCCTATTTTAAGTGGCTGATCATTCTTATTTTATTGTTATTGGTATTCTTCTTTATAAGTAGTTATTATAGAAAAGTCAGTCATATTTAGAAGGAAACCCTGGCCAAGAAGAATTGTGGGTTCACAACAGTGCTGTCCCTGGTCTTGGTAAACTCAACAATGAGAGTTTCTATCTGCTCCCTTTCTTAGAAGTGTGAAACAGCACTCATTTGGTGAGTACTACATCACATGGATAAGAAGGATAGTTGCTGAGTAGAATGGTTTCATTCTTTTTTTTCTTGTACCCAATTATCATAATAGTTTTATTTGCAAAAGCCCCAAAGTAAAAATAACATAAATGTCCATCAGTAGAAAAATGGGTAAACAATTTTTTTAATTTAAATTCAATTAGCCAACACATAGTACATCATTAGTTTTCATGAAAGGGTTTAATGATTCATTAGTTGTATATAACACCCAGTGCTCATCACATCACATTCCCTCCTTAATTTTATTTCGGGTTAAATGTGTGTATTTGGAAAACTGAATACAATTAAATATTAATTTAAATGTATCTTACTAGTTGTATTTGCTAATTATTAAATATTCATGTGTATTTTTAGCTATATTAGTTTATTATTGACTATTAATGTTCATTCATGGGACTATTTGTTCCCATGATATATATTAAATATAATAAAATAGGCCTCTACCAGCTCAGGAAATCATCACACAGAATGTATACATACAAAAATATCCATCATATACAAAAAGGCTTTTAAAAAATCAAGCTTTCAAAAAAAAATCAAGTTTTCTACAGTTTACTGACCCATATCCTACTGGGAAGGTTATTGGCCTAAAGTGCTTTCCATTGCTTTACTTTACTTTTAGGGGCTGCATTAAGTCATTCGTCTCAAGCAGATTTACTAATTAACTCTTAAAAATGAACTACGAATCTTAAACATGAATGTTCAATTATAATTAGATATAGGAGTTTACAGGTAACTTCAGTGTAAAACATCCCTGTTGACAATAACAAATGTCATTCTAGATTTCAGAAGCATCAAATTTGAGGAGAACTTTCAAGCCAGTTTAAAAGTGCACTGCATGGGTGGCGAAAGGAAGGCATCAAAACTGGCATTCTGGAACGTCTCTTATGGCACTATAAGGAGAAACCACTTCCCTGTTACCAGGCAGCATTCAGCTGGCTAGCTGATATGTTCCTCTGTATTATCTCCATGTTTGCTACCCAACTCTAGACTGCCCTCCCAGGGAGCAAAAAACCCTATCTTAATCATCTTTATATCCTAAGTACATCAGGCAATGTACAATGTACATCAAATATAAATTAGTTAAAAAATGCATGGACATTGCTAGTGGGAGTATATATAATCACTGTGGAAAAAATATGGCCAAATGTATTAGAGCTGAAGATGTGATTACCTAATCATTCAGTAATTTGTCTCCTGGTTATAAACTTCATAGTATTCAGAGTCCAGAGTGCTAACCATAGTATTCAAAGATCTTTGTGAGTATATATAAAATATTTGACAGGCCAGATTTCTGTCTATCTATCTGTCTGGCCAGCCAAATACTAATACTTTTTCTTTAAAAGATTCTTTTTATTTGACAGAGAGAGAGCACAGTAGGCAGAGTAGCAGGCAGAGGGAGAGGGAGAAGCAGGCTCCCTTTTGAGTAGGGAGCCCAACGTGGGACCTGATCCCAGGACCCTGCGATCATGATCTGGGCCAAAGGCAGATGCCCAACTGACTGAGCCACTCAGGTGTCCCAATACTAACACTTCTTTCTTTTAAATCTGTATTTCTGTTAATACTGGTAACTTATATTTTCCTAGGAAAACTTTATTTTATCCAAGTTTTCTCATTTATTACCAGATAATTAAACAAAATATTCTGTTACAACTGCTTTTGTGTCCTTTATGTTTGGATTAAATTTGGAATAAATTTTTCTTTCTCATTAAAAAAATTTTTTAAATGTATGCACTACATTATTGCAGTAATGCCAAATTTCCCCTAGTACAGAAAGCATTTTCATCCTTTTAAGTCTCTGGTTCATTTAATCTACAAGAGTCTACCAATATGGAAAAAAACCCCTACAACTTTAGATATTATATTCAGCTGAATAACACATTTAATTGCCTGCTATATATGATTAGAATTGTGTTAAGTGTTGTGGGTCTTACAAGGGAATATAAGATATATCTAGTCAGGATCACTAATAAAATGATGCTTCATTGTTAGTAAATAATCCAATCAATTGATTTAAGTCCAGAAATGAAAGTACAAACATTGATATAATAAAAATATTAATCAGCACTAGAAGATAACAGACTAACACTATTCCCGACATATGCTCATGTAGAAAGATAATAGCATAACAGGAGGTTATAATATTAGTGCTCTGTTAGATCTTTCCACAAATTAGAAGCTCTTATATAATCTTTGAGTTGTCTACATTCCCCAAAGAGGCATAGCTAATTACAATTAACATAAATACTTTGTTGTTGCCCTTCAAAATGCTTTCTAGTTTGGGTAGCACTAATTCTTTGTTGCTGAAAGTGGGTTTGGACATGTTATTAAGCAGAAGCAAGAGTTGAGGAGTGTTAGAGGCTTCCTCTGATTCTTGCCATATAGATAAGAGGAAATCCATTTGTGCATTTAAAGAGATTTTTTTTTTTATCTGTTATTACCACTCAGTACTTGCACAGAGGATTGGTTTGTGTTTTTGTTTGTTTGTTTTAAGAAAAACAACATGCTCTAAATGTAAGCTTAAGGTATAATTCTATTCATTAAGTTTTCATGTAAAATGAGTGACAAAGAGTATTAAAATCAGAAAGTTTCACATAGAGTCTTTGTAATCTCTAGTAATAGACTTAAGTGTTAATACAAAAAGGCTCCAAAAGGTTATTCCTCTGAAAATTGTTGATAACTTTAAGATTTAACTCAGACACTTACTGTGCATTTACCATATGCAATTTAACATAAAAATGAGTAGTTTTCAATAAATTTGTGGACTTTCAAAAGGTTGGTTTCAAATGGTTTTTCTTTACCCTATTCAGTTCTTTCTATCTAAAAACAAATACATAGGATAAAAGACAGAAAAATCAGCATGAAATGAAAAAAATTAAAAAGGGCTTGAAACTTTCTTTGGCCTTTTGGATAAGTCAACATTTTAAAATTAATATTTAAATATATTAAAAGTAATATAAGTACATGGTATTAAAAGTTAAATAACCCTAAAAGTCTTGCAATAAAATTATTGGTCCCATATTCACCCTGTACTATTTCCTAAAGATAAGTACTTTCAACTCTTTTTAATTTTTTTCTAAAATTTATCAAGTACTTCTAAATGTCACATTTATATTGCTCTCTTCCTATGCAGTTTTAGATTTATCTATTTGCTTCTTATAATGGCAGATGAGGATTTTCACAACTGTTTATATCCATTTCCCTTTATCCACCTTCCTAATACCTCACAAGTTTTGGTTAAAACTTATGGAGATGGGTTAACACGGAGGACATGGGGAGATGGAGAAGAGAAGTGAGTTGGGGGAAATTGGAGGGGGAGATGAACCATGAGAGACTGTGGACTCTGAGAAACAAACTGAGGATTTTGGAGGGGAGAGGGGTAGGAGGTTGGGTGAGCCTGGTGGTGGGTATTATGGAGGGCACATATTGCATGGAGCACTGGGTGTGGTACATAAACAATGAATTCTGGAACACTGGAAAGAAATAAAAAAGAAAAAAAAAAAAAGAACAGACCAAAAAAAAAAAAAATAGTTGTGCTAGAATGCAAAAAAAACAAAAAACAAAAACAAAAACAAAAAACCCAAAACCCACCCCAACTTATTTATAAGATTGTAACTTTTAAATATTGCTTATTGAGGGGCAGCTGGCTGGCTCCATCTGTTGAGCATCTGCCTTCAGCTCAGGTCATGATCTCAGGGTCCTGGGATGGAGCCCCGCATCAGGCTCTCTGCTGAACTGGGAGCCTGCTTTTCCCTCTCCTCCCAACTTGTGCTATTCTTATCTCTGTCTCTCTCAAATAAATAAAATATTTAAAAATAAGTAAATATTGTTTACTGATGGACCAAATAGTGTACTTCAATTACATTTCCTTTCTTCTACTACATCCTGCTTTTGTTTTAGGAATCTTAGTTTTATTTAAATTATAGGGCCTCCTCTTATGTCCTCCAAAGCTCTATAAAATACCTTTAAAAAAATAAAATACCTTTCAAAAACATTCTCCATATGGTAAAACTACCACATATTCTCTGAAGTCATTTTTCTCCTGGAGAGGCTTCCTGGCTGCCCTTGTGCTCTCGTCAGAACAAGTTACTCTCTAGGCTATTACCCTCCAATGGAATCCTAATTCTTTGCACCTCTCCTTGAGTCACAGTCCCTTTCCTGGATGGCACATATAGCCTCTTTTGGTTTACTCCCTCATTTTTAAAATTTATTTTCTTTTCAGTATAATAGAATTCATTGTTTATGCACCACACCCAGTGCTCCATGCAATACATGCCCTCCATAAAACCCACCACCTGGCTCCCCCAACCTCCCACCCCCCCACCCCTTCAAAACCCTCAGAATGTTTTTCAGAGTCCATTCTCTCATGGTTCAACTCCCCTTCCAATTTCCCTCAACTTCCTTCTCCTCTCCATCTCCCCATGTCCTCTGTGTTATTTGTTATGCTCCACAAATAAGTGAAACCATATGATAATTGACTCTCTCTGCTTGACTTATTTCACTCAGCATAATTCTCTTCCAGTCCCGTCCATGTTGATACAAAAGTTGAGTATTCATCCTTTCTGATGGAGGCATAATACTCCATAGTGTATATGGACCACATCTTCCTTATCCATTTGTCCGTTGAAGGGCATCTTGGTTCTTTCCACAGTTTGGCGACTGTGGCCATTGCTGCTATGAACATTGGGGTACAGATGGCCCTTCTTTTCACTACATCTGTATCTTTGGGATAAATACCCAGTAGTGTTATTGCAGGGTCATAGGGAAGCTCTATTTTTCATTTCTTAAGGAATCTCCACACTGTTTTCCAAAGTGGTTGCACCAACTTGCATTCCCACCAACAGTGTAAGAGGGTTCCCCTTTCTCCACATCCTCTCCAACACCTGTTGTTTCCTGTCTTGCTAATTTTGGCCATTCTAACTGGTTACTCTCTCATTTTAAAGAAATAATTTATCCTTCAGTAGTTTCCTGAAAAAAGGGTTAAAGAGGCTTTTTGTTTTGATAATTGGAATGACTAGAATTTTCTTTAGGCTACCTTCCCATTTGATTGAGAATGTGGTTGAATAAAAATAGAATTCTAGGACAAATTTTATTTTCCCTCAGAATTTTAAAGGCAATATTTCATTATTTTTTAGTTTTCAATGTTGCTTTAAGAAGACAGATGCTATTCTTATGATAAATCCTTAGTAGGTGACCTATTTCTCTTGCTGGAAGTGTCAGCTTTAGAGAGCTGAAGTTTCATAATTAAGTGCTAAATACTTATTAGGCCCTTTAAATCTGGACACTCATATCTATGTTCTGGGAAAGGTTTTTTCCCAGCTTCACTGAGATATAATTGACGTATAACATTATATAAGTGTAAGGTGCACAACATGATGATTTTTTACACATATAATGTTGCAAAATGAGTATCACAATAAGGTTAGTTAACACATCTTTTGTCTGACATAATTACCTTTCTGTTGGCATGGTGAGAATGTTCAAGATCTAATTTTTTTTAAAAAAAACTTTCAAATACAAAATACACTACTGTTAACTATATTCACCATGCTTCACATTAGATTCCAGAACTTAAATCCTCTTACAACTAGTATCTCCTCATTTTCCCTACTCCCCCACCCTGGCAACTACCAATTTACTCTTTGTTTTTATGAGTTCAGCTTTTTTAGATTTCATATATAAATGAGATCATAAGCATAGGTCATTCTCTGACTTATTTCACTTAGTATAATGCTCTCAAGTTTATCCATGTTGTCACAAATGGCAGTATTTCTGTCTTTACTATGGATGATTAATATTCCATTGTATATAAACCGTATTTTATTTATCCATTCATTCATCAATGGACACTTAGGTTGTTTCTATGTCTTGGCTATTGTGAATAATACTGCAGTGCACAAGGAAGTGTAGCTATCTCTTTGAGACCCTGATTTCAATTCCTTCGATATATACCCAGAAGTGGAATTGCTGGATCATATGGTAGTTCTATTTTCTATTTTTTTTTTTTTGAGGAATCTCCATTCTGTTTTTTATAGTGACCATACAAATCTGTATTTCCAACAATAGTGTGCAAGAGTTCTCTTTTCTTTATTTAAAGATTAATTTATTTTAGAGAGAGAGTGAGTGAGTTCAAGTTGGGGGAGAGGCAGAGGGAGAGAATCTCAAGCAGACAGCTCATTGAGTATGGAGCCTGATGATCTGGGGCTCAACCTCACGACCCTGAGATCATGACCTGAGCAGAAATCTCAGGTGGGTCGCTCAACTGACTGAGCCACCCAGGTGCCACAGGAGTTCTCTTTTCTATACATCCTTGTCACTATTTATCTCATATTTCTCTTTTATTTTTGATTATTGTGATATAATTGACATACATTATTATATTAGTTTCAGGTGTACAATAATACTATACAATACTATACGTTATTTAATGTTCACCATAGTTAAGTGTAATCACTATCTGTCACCATTTGATGTTATTATAATATTATTGACTATATTCCCTATGCTGTACTTTCCACTCCATGAATTATTTATAACTGGAAGTTTGTACCTCTTGTCTTTCAGATTTTCTATGATGACAGGCACTCTAACAGGTGTGAGGTAATATTTCATTGTGGTTTTGATTTGCACTTCCTAAATGATTGGTGATACTGAATACCTTTTCATGTATTTTTGTGTCTTTTAGAAAAAAGTCAAATCCTCTGACCATTTAAAAAATAAGATTATTTGGTTTCTTATTCTTGAACTTTAGGAGTTCCTTACATATTTTGGATATTAACTCTTTGTCACCTTTGTGGTGACTTTCTTCTATCCTGTAGGCTGATCTGTCATTTTGCTGGTTGTTTCTTTTGCTGTACAGAATCTGTTTTGTTTTAATGTTTTTGCACTTGTTGATTTTCACTTTCACTGATGTGCTCTTGGTGTCATATTCAAAAAAATATCACCAACACCAATGTCAAACAGCTTTGCTCTGTTTTCTTCTAAGAGATTACAGTTTCAGGTCTAATAGTTAATCCATTTAGAGTTAATTTTTGTGAGTGGTTGTAAGACAGAGGTACAGTTTCATTCTTCTCCATTTGAATATCCAGTTTTCCCAACATTTACTGAAGACACTATCCTTTCCCCATTGAATATTATTAACATTCCTGTCAAATATTAGTTCACCATATATGTGTGGGTTTACTACTGGGGTCTCAGTTCTGTTCCATTGGTCTGTGCACCTATTTTAATGCCAGGGCCACAATGGTTTTGCTTTGTTTTGCACACTGTTTTGATTACTATACATTTATAATATAGTTTGAAATAGAAAGTGTGATACCTCCAGCTTTGTTCTTTCTCAAGACTGGTTGGCTATAAAAGGTATATTGTAGTTCCATTTGAATTTTAGGATTGCTTTTTCTATTTCTGGAAAATCCCACTGGCATTTTGATAAGGATTGTATTGAGTCTATCCATGGCTTTATGCAGCATGGACATTTTAGGAATATTAATTCTTCGGGTGCCTGGGTGGCTCAGTGGGTTAAGCCTCTGCCTTCAGCTCAGGTCATGATCTCAGGGTCCTGGGATCAAGCCCCGCATCAGGCTCTCTGCTCAGCGGGGAGCCTGCTTCCCCCGCCCCCCCGCCTACTTGTGATCTTTCTCTGTCAAATAAATAAATAAAATCTTTGAAAAAAAAGAAAAAAAAAGAATATTAATTCTTCTAATTCATAAACGTGGGATATCTTTCCATTTACTTGTGTCTTCTTTAATGTCTTTCATCAATGTCATAATTTTTAGTATATATTTCTTTCATGTCCTTGATTAAATTATTCCAAAGTATTTTATTGTTTTTGATGCTATTGTAAATGGGATTGTTTTCTTTATTTCTTTTTCAGATAGTTCATTGTTAGTGTATTCTGACTTTTGCAATTAACTTTTTAAAAAATTGTATTTCTTTTCAATGTTCCAGAATTCATTGTTTATGCACCACACTCAGTGCTCCATGCAATATGTGCCCTCCATAATAGCCACCACCAGGTTCACCCAACTCCCCACCCAGTTAACTTTTGCATGTTGATTCTGTATTCTGAAACTTTACTGAATTCATTAGTTAGCAGTTTGGGGGGAGAAGCTTCCAGATTTTCTTTATATAAGGTCATGTCATATGCAGATAGAAACAATTTTACTTCTCCCTTACCAATTTGGATGACTTTTCCTTTTCTTCTTGCCTAATCACTCTGGCTAAAACTTCTAATACTATGTTGAAAAGAAATGGTAAAATTAGGTACCCTTGTCTGGTTTTGATGTTAGAGGAAAAGCTTCCAACATTTCACTGTTGAGCATGATGTCAGCTGTGGGCTTGTCACAATCGTCTTTATCATGTTGAGGTATGTAGCTTCTGTGTCCATTTGGTTGAGAGCTTCTTTTTTTTTAAGATTTATTTTAGAGAGAGAGAGATGGGGGGTGAGAGGCAGAGGAAAAGGGAAAGAGAGTCCTGAGCAGACTCTGTGTTGAGCACAGAGCCCAATTTGGGGCTTGATCTCACGACACTGATATTACAACCTGAACTGAAACCAACAGTTGGGCGCTCAACCAACTGCACCACCCAGGTACCCATTTTGTTGAGATTTTTTATCATGAAAGGATGCTGAATTCTGTCAAGTGCTTTTTCTGCATCTATTGAAATGATCATATGATTTCAATTTATCATTCCATTAATATGATGTATTATCACCTTTATGCTGAACAATCCTTGAAATCCAGAAATAAATCCCACTTGTTCATGGTGTGTGATACTTTTAATGAGCTATTGAACTTGACTTGCTAGTATTTTGTTGAGAATTTTTGTATCTCTATTCATCAGAAATATTGGTCTGTAGATTTCTTGTTTTTTTTTTAAGCTTTATTTAAACATATAATGTAACCCCACCACCCTCTCCCAACCCCTCTCCCCCCCACCCCCTCAGTTTGTTTTATGACATTAAGAGTCTCTTTTGGTTTGTCTCCCTCCCGATCCCATCTTGTTTCATTTTTTCTTTTCCTACCACCTTAACCCCCACCCCCGTTGCATCTCCACTTCCTCATATCAGGGAGATCATGTGATAGTTGTCTTTCTCCAGTTGACTTATTTCGCTAAGCATAATACGCTCTAGTTCCATCCATGTCATCGCATTATGTTCAGTTAGCCAACATATAGTAATCATTAGCTTTTGATGTAGTGTTCAATGATTCATTAATTGCCTATAACATCCAGTGCTCATCACAACACATGCCCTCCTTAATAACAATTATCCAGTTACCCAACTCCCACCCCTCCCTTCAGTAATCCTCCAGTTTAGTGTCCTTATCTGACTTTTGGTAACAGGGAAATGCTGGCCTTGTAAAATAAGTCTGGGAATATTTCCTCCTCTTCAGTTTTTTGGAAGTCTCTGAGAACGACTAGTATTCATTCTTCTTAAATGTTCAACAAACTTCACTCATGAAGCCATTTGATCCTCAGCTTTTCTTTGTTGGGAAGATTTTGGTTACTGAGTCACCCTCCTTACTTGTTAATAGTCTATTTAGCCTTTCTATTTCTTCTTGATTTAGTCTTGGTAGGTTGTATGTTTCTATCTAGATTGCCCAATTTGTTGACAAATAATTATTCACACTAGTCTCTTATTATATTTTGTATTTCTGTTGTATCAGTTGTAATGTACTCTTTTATCTATAATTTCATTTACTTGAGTTCTCTTTTCTTGGCAAGTCTAGCTAAAGGTTTGTCAATTCTGTTTATCTTTTTTTAAACCCAACTCTTAGTTTCCTTCCTTGATCTTTTCTATTGCTTTTCTGTTCATTTTCTGTATTTTTAGCAGAGCTTTATCTCCTTCCTTCTGCTAAATTTGGACTGAACTTCATCTCCTTCCTTCTGCTAAATTTGGACTTAGTTTGTTATTTTTCTAGTTCTTTGAGGCATAAAGATCAGTTACTTGAGATTTTTCTTCATGTAACCAATTATTACTATAAACTTTCCTCTTAGAACTGCTTTATTTTTTAATTTATTTAATGTTTGGTAAGTTTTAGTATGTTGTGTTTCCATTTTTTGTCTCAGATTTTTTTTTAAATTTCCCTTTTGATTTCTTCCATGACCCACTGGTTATTCAGGAGTGTGGTGCTTAATTTTCACATATTTGTGAATTTCCCAGCTTTCTTCCTATTACTGATTTCTAGTTTCAAATCATTGTCATAAGAAAACATATTTCATATTATTTTAATCTTCTTAAATTTGTTTATACTTATTTTGTGGCCTAACATTGATCTATCCTGGAGATTGTTCCATGTGCACTTG